>RSEH01000113.1:0-145745 GCA_006503475.1 Stentor roeselii
GTTTTGAAGTGGAACTGAACATTTAGTATATTAACATAATTCAGAGTTATTATAATTATATTATTGATTATATAAAAATATGTGTTAAGTTCTACTTGATTTATATACCTTAAAAATCATAGAAACCAAAATTTTTCCTTTTTAATGAAATATTCTATGATTTTCTTGTTTCTAACGATTTAAAATGAAAAATCTAAAATTCACAGTATCAGCTATCAAATGGATCTGGAAGGGCTTATTAATTAGTCTTATATGAATTTTAAAGATTTTTATTTTTAGTAAAAGCAAAACTTCGAAATATTCATTAAATCAATGATATTTAGAGAGGAAGTGTTTTTTTGCTAAAATCAAAGTCCCTAGTTTTAAAGAACAAAAATTTCTCATAAACTTGCAAAATCACAGAATGAAGAAATTTTAAAAACTATAAAAAATACTTTTAGAAAGTTTTAAAACTCAGACATTACTTTAATACCCATTCCAAACAGCAATCTACCAAATTAACTAGTAAGCGAAAATCTGACTTATCCAGCATCCATCAAGACCGCTTCGAATCAGCACCTAAAAAATAATTAATTCCAAGATTTTTTTATATTTAAAAACCCTTGTCTTTCCATTAAAATCGAGGTGATTTTCTTACCAAGACTCAGTTTATCTCAGTTATTATCATATCCTTGAAGAGAACTTCAATAGATTATTATTATTATTGGAGTCCATCTTAATAAGA
Source organism: Stentor roeselii (assembly GCA_006503475.1). Classification (NCBI taxonomy): domain Eukaryota; phylum Ciliophora; class Heterotrichea; order Heterotrichida; family Stentoridae; genus Stentor; species Stentor roeselii. The sequence continues at coordinate 725 of RSEH01000113.1, forward strand.
TGACTGGAGACTGAATAATTCTTGAAGGTCACAGAATATCATATTAATTACCCGATTTAAATCCAACTATTTATTCAAATGATTTAAGAAAAGCTAATAATATTAGAATAATACTGAATGGATTACAAAATATGGAATTTTGAGGGAAAATGTAATTATGAGTAAATGTTTTAATTCATGTTATTAAGATATTTAACTGATAAAGTTTTTTCTGTTAAGATAAGATTCTAAATGTTTTTTAAGAAAAAAATTTTTCAACTCTCGATAGTCGGCCTCTATTCTGAAGGAATCCTTGATTATTAGTTAAGAATAAATTAAGAGCATTAATATAGCACCTTTAAATGAAATGCTTAAAAGTGCCTGCTGCTAGAGGTAAATGCGATAAAACTAAGTAATCTCTCTAGAATAATCATCAGAAATAATCTTCTCATTCATCATCGCATGTTAAAGTTCGTAGCTACTGCAAGAGGCCAAAAAAAATCATGAAAGACAGAATTGTTTGATTTAAGCAACTTGAAAACGATTCATTCATATTTCAAGATAAGATATCATTATCCCATTATTTTTGACATTAAGTTATTAGGAATCCCCAAACCTTCCTCAAAAAACTTCAGCTTAAATTCTTATCTACTGATTACATCGGAAAGTGAAGAAATTGAGTAATTAGGTTGAAAAAATTTCAACCATGATCAAATTTTGTTGATAAATCGTCTATAGTCCCTTCTGTAGTGATTCTGAAAGACAAAATTCTTCTAACTCCAGTAATTCCTCATTCTTTTTGATAGCTGGAAAAATTGATGTTGGAGCATTTGGAAAATCAGGAACGTTCAAGATGATTATAATTTAGATCAATGAATTGGAACTCATTGATGATCGTCCTTGTGACATAAAGACGCTTGCTGGAAATTTTTCAGAATCAAGTGAAATTTATCAAGTACCTTAATTACCTAAGACTATTTCGTTTAATCAGGGATCTAAAGTTGAATGAAAAGCGAAGCTACCATTAATTATTCAAGTCTTAATTATCCTGATAACCAAATGACGTAATAAATATACGCCTCATGATCAAGACATTGTTTAATCTTTAAGAGTCCAACAACTTAAATGCTTTCATCCATCATCAACTCTATCGAAATCAAAAGCCTAAACCAATAAACCACTATCCAGGAGAGAATTTAAATAATAATATTTCCTTTTTCCTAATAATTTCTTTTATCCCAAATACAATAATGATTTAAATTTTCGACTCTAAAGATTTATCAAATCAATGGTCGATATAAATGTCGGAATTCATAAACACAAGCATAAACCTAAACATCGGGCAGCTCCCAGAAACACCAAGTCTGAAGTTTTCAGCTTCTCTAGGCCTAGGAGGTAATTTATCCTCAAAAACCTCTCAAGACTTTTACGAGTTGGCTAATCAAGAGATAGAACAGGAAGTCTTTTATCTAATGATTGAAGCCAAGTCTCACCATGGTGCTCGACGTCTTGTAAAAGCAATAAAAAGACTGAAGAAAAAACTCTTATCCGACGAAGAGCTATCAGAATGGTTTGCTGGCTTAAAACAATTCATCGCCAACAATGAAGAAGATTCAGGAGAAGAACAATTCAGCCATGGAGACATGCATTACCCTTTCAGCATGGGCGAGTACGAAGACGATCTTGGCATGGAAGGCTCTGATGATGATGAATTTATGGGGGGAGAAGAAATGAAGTTTACAATGATTCCATTTTACCATGAGAATAAGGTAATAGTCAAGTTTAAACCTACCGGAGAGATTGAAAATCTTATTAATTCACTCGTCATTACTGCGAGCAATATTAGTGGAGACCAGTCTGAAGAGCAAAAGGCCTTCGTCGAGTTTGACTTCGGAAAAACTTTAGCTAGTGTTGCACAGTCTGAGTATCCTTTGAATGACTTTTTTGATTCTGCTCGTTTAAAGATGAGAGTTAAGATTAAAAGTCGCACTATTAAGGCTCTTGGATCGATTTCCGGTGATGCGGATGAAGAAGGAGATGAGTCTATGGATATTTTTGTTTATTTACCGAGTAAATTGAAAAATATGGATTTGAATTTGAATTTAAAGTCTGCCAGTGAAATGGAGCCTCATCTGAAACATCACCTTAAAGGATTTAATCGGACATTTAGAAAATATTTCCTTAAAGTATCAATACCTGAGGATGTTAAAAGGTTTTTGAGCCACTTTGATCATCATGGGTCGGGAAAAGCCAAGGCTTTTATGGTCTTAAAAGGATTCTCTTTTACAGCTGATCTGGAATTCCCAGGGGTAACTGAGTTTATATCAGGAAATTAGATAAGTAGTTTTAGAAAATTTATCAGAATTTATAACCTTTTCTGTTAAAATTAACAGGTTTGTATGGGTTAGACTTTTAGTTATTGGTATTTATTGGAATTATTTTCTTATGCTTAGATTTCATTATAAAAAAATCAGGTTTATTGAATTTAGTATTTGGTATAAATGGCTTCAAGATCATTGAAGGATTTTATATAGTTTTAAACCGATAAAGTATTGGAAACCTGATTTTACTATCAAGATAGTCAATTTAGTTGTTCTCTGAGATAATGTTGACACTTCCGAAGAGTTCATTATTAACCCCTTTAGGTAGAATCCTGTTAAATTTGAGAATCTTCTGACTAGTAAGAGTCTTAGATTAGATAAATTGTTAATCTTTTAAGAATTAGGATAAGTTTGGTTATTTGATGAAAATTGTGTTTAAGACAAGAAACTAGACCAATTATGAAAAATCTGATCAAATATTTCATTACGAACATCAAGGTATTCAGCCAAGGTTCAAAATATGACATAAGATTACTCTTATTGTCAATTAAAGGTTCAATATATAAAGAATTAAATAATTTACATAGAATTATTATTCCATCACAACATAATTAGAAAATTTTAACTTAGATATTATGCAAGGCTAATTTCATGATGGCAGCTTTGAGTGCTAAAAGTTAAAATATCCAAAGACTATGAAAAATATATTTAGAAGTCTTAAGGCCAGCATTAATATTTGAAAGTCCAGGATTTAAACTTTCAGCACAACAGTGAATTAAACTGAATTTTTCAGTCCTTATAAGATGAAGCTTAACATCGATATTAACAGCAAGGAAATATTTTTACAGAGAAATACAAAAATCAGAATATTTTCATTGATTTCCTGTTTTATTCTTTGACTTTTATCTTATTAAAAATATTCTACTATTAAATCCTTATGAATATGGATCATTTTCAGTTCGCAAATGAAGACTTTAGCTATAAAAATAGTCAAACACTTTATTCTCGTTATAAAATGTAATATCTCTCCACTTTATAGAGGGACTATTGAAACTTAATTCTTTATAATAATATCATCAACTCAAGCTTACATCTAACTCAAGCTTTCATCTAACTCAAAATAATTACCTCTTTCCAAACATATAATAATTCCAAGTCTTACTCACATACCTCTTCATCATAAATATGGAAAGCAGTATATGTAAAGAAGATCTCCATAATTCTCAACCGATCAGTTTAAATTCAATAAACAACAACAAATTCTTACTAATCCTGAAAAGAACTTCATCATTTCTATCAACCCAAGAACTAATGAATCTCCTGACCTTAAGTAAATTCTTCAACTTTCATCTTCAAGTCCCTGAAATAACAAACCAACTCCTCTTCAGTTTCTTGTCATTCTTAACAAACACCAAAACTTACAATGAAAACGTGTTTAATGTCTTCGAAATTTTCTCAGGAATCTCAACTTCTTCATTACCTGAAATCATTGAAATACTTAAAAAAAGTTCAACGAACTTAGTAAAAAATCCATCTGGAAAATTAGGATTTAAACATTGGAAAGTCAGATCAGGAGGTGATGGATGGTGTGTTGGTCATCGTTTTACTTATAAACATATGAAAACTGTCTATGCAAGTTCATTTGAGTGGGGATCTTTGGGTCTGGAAGTTGATTTGAAGGGAGTTTTACAGCCTGGGATTAAGTCTTTCTTGGTTGCTGGATCTCCTGTTTGTAGAAGGTTCGACTGTGGAGGTTATGCAAAGATTAGGATTAAGATGCTGGGAAAATATCATAGACAAAAATGTGAAAAACTTGAACTGCTGGAGAGGATTGATGGGGATCCTTGGCTTTTGATTATTAATAAGATTGAAATTATTCCAGAGGATGAAGTAGCGGTTGTTGAATTCTTTGGAAAGGATGCGAATTGGTGGGGTGACCATTATGGGGCGAGGTTTGGATATTGTTATACGTATATCTTAAATCAATATATTTAGATAGTTTAAGATCAAGAATTAATCACAGATAAGAAGATTAAGAGTTTATTAAATCTGCATACCAGACAAATTTCTATTCCATATAAAAGTCTTCTCAATCATTACTTTAATTATTTTCACTATTTATTAACTTTAAAGGAGGAAAGTTAATCAAAGTCATTTTTCTCTCATATCGATGCTGAGCAGTGACCATTTTTTGCACTCTCAGTTTATTTTCCAGATCGTTATTATAGTTCAAGTATCCTGAAGCTAAAAACTGCCGATCATCCTCGATTTGTGCCTTTTCTTTATCCTTCTCAATAATCTTCTCCTTCTCCTCATCATCAAATCCAGCAACATCTTTAATTTTTCCTCCTTTTTTCTCATTTTTCAAGTTTTTTTCAGGTTTCACGAAATCTGAGAGTTTTTCGAATGAATTTTCTCTATTCTCAAATTTTGACTCAAACCTCTGATGGCCTTTTTTCTTGATTCCGAGGCTTTTTTCCATGAAATCATTGATGAACTTCCTCATCACTGCTCCTTCGTCATTTGACTTGTTTTTAATTCGCCCTAATCGACTTGGTTCAGGCTTATTTGGAATGTTTCCTGATGCTAAGTCAAAACTTTTATTAACAATATCAAGTTTCGCTTCTTCCATCGAATTGAATTTTCGGTGGCCTTGCTTTTGTTTTGGAATTTTCAGTTGAATTGGTGGAAGCTTTATTTTGCCTTGGTCTAGATTTACTGATATTTTGTTTTTGATGAAGTTACCTCGACGGATCTCAAGTTTTTTTAATGATTCTTGTGGACTTTGAGGGTTTAGTTTTTTTAGTGCAGAGGCATATCTGGGAGTGGTTTCTGCAGATAAATACTGAGGCGACAAAAAAGCAGGTCGTTTTTTTTCCCATTTCTTCCCAAATTTCCTTTTATTGTATCCAAAAACCTGTGAAATTTCCTCATCCTGCACAGTATCAAAAGTGAAATAAGAAGGACTATTCTGCATAACCCTAGCATTAGTAGGTGAAGCTTCTAAAATATCTTTAAACTCCCAACTTTTCGGTCCTTTTTCCTTATCAGCCAAGTAATCATCAAGTGCCGATCTTTTCCAAGGAATGAACCGATCGGCATATCCAGGACTGAAGTTTTCAGTCTGCAACTGCGAGTAAAGCAAAGAAACCTTCGAGTAACTCGACTGCATTTCAGAAGAAACCAAAGAAGGTTCTTTAAAATCTCTGCAATCTCTAATAATAGTGTCAATGATATGCATGAACTTTCTTCGAGTGGGCAGTGATGAAGGGACGTCGTTAGTTAAAATCATTTCTAATAAATAATGAGAGGCTCCAACAAGAAACTTATCCTGAAAGTGCAGGAAAAAAGGAAAAACATTGAAAAAAACCAAGAGTTTGTAAGGATTAGGAGAAATGTCATGCTGAGAGTCTCAAGGAAGGTTGAAAGGGAAGATGTCAAAGATCATAAAAAGAAGGAAAATTTTGTCAAAGTTGTTAAAGGGATCCTCGCTGGACTCAGGCTTAAAGACGCGTTTTCGGCTGTAAGGAACAGGTTTTCGTTCAAAAGGTTTAGTTTTAGGGAAAGTCAAACGAGTGGCAACTTGATGGAAAACTTGGTACCTGATGAACTTAATGATACCACTGTTCAAGAAGAAGAAGAATCAAGCAATCAAAGTACCGTTTTTCATATGTCTTTACAATTTTAACTTTATGGTTAGCTGATGAGAGGGTGGCTGTTGTGGAACAGGAGATGGAAGGATCGAGTGGACTTATAATGGAAGAATTATTGAGAACTACTGATGATGGTCTTTTTAAGAAAAATCAACTCTTAACATCGAATTTCATCAAAAGATTTACAAAATCATCACCTTCATCATTAAATCTAAAAAAATCTCTCTAAACTTCTCTAAAACCTCTAAAATTTAATAGAAAACTCATCTATTTCAATTATTATCAAAATTAAGAAAAGATTTTTAATCTTCTCGACATTCCTGGACTTTGAAAATTATTTTTCTGATATTCCAAGTTCGGCGTTTTATTTCCTGACATGATATAAGGCAATAGTGTTTTTTTTTCTAAGAAATTCCCAGATTTCCATCCTGAAGTCTCTTTTTTCGAGCTACTGGGAGACGAGAGAAAGTCGAGAAGAAGCTTTGAAGGCTTCGGGGCAGGCACGTAAACTGGAGTGATAAGATTCAATTTTTCACTGGAAGAGTCAATTGAGAACCTGGTCTGGTATCTTTGAATAAAATTTGGAAGTTTCTTGTTGGGGTCGAGTTGGTTTCTTGGAAGAACAAGAGTCGAGGATCGTTTCATTGTTTTGGTATATTTTTCCATTGAATTATTAAATAGTCTAATGATCTGGCAAATGGCTTTAATAGTTTATTAGTTTTAGAGAGAATTTATTAATAATTAGGTTATGGAACATCTTTGTTCGGATAATTGCGGTCGAAGTGCTGAGGGTTACTGTCCTATTTGTTCTTTTAACTTTTGTTCAGAATGCTACAAATCGCATTATAATCAAGAACAACTAAAAAGTCAAGCCTTTGAACTAGCTACTCAAGTTTATACAAATCTTGAAATTTTAGCTGAAAAATTACAAGAAGAAGGATTTTTTTTGAATTCACTTATCAATGATCTTTTAAAACTTTCTATAGAAAATTTAACACAAAGATCACAAAAAATCACAGATCTTCTAAAAAAAACTACAGATTCTGAAATAATTCAAGAAATTTCGAACTTAAACATCTCGTCAGTAGTTCCTCTAAAAGACCAGCTTTATGAAGGACTCTTCAAAAATCAACTAGATTCACTTAAACAAGACCTCGAAATAGTCAAACAAGAGGCACTTAAAGGAAACTTGCTACTTTTAAAGCTTTCTGAAAAATTTGAAGAAAATTCTCCTCAGAGTAAATCTAAGCAGATCCCGAGTTTTTAAAGCAAGAAATGAAAATTTTTATTGAAGGACAAAGGAAAAAATTTGAAGATGAGTTGGAAAAAATTGAGGTAGAACTGGAAAAGTTCAAATTTGAAGGAGTGAAAAAAATTGAAGAAAATGAAAAATTCATTCAAAAAATTTCTCAGGTAACTGTGGAAAATATTGAGAAGGTAAAAAAAAATAGATTAGAACTGATGTCGAGATTTTGAAAGATGTTATTTTTTACTCGAATGATCGAGAAAATGAAATAATTTCGTCTGTGATGGTTTCCAATGATAGAAACTATTCATTTATTTGTAATGCCGATTTAGATACTTGTATATTTAAAAAGATAGTTGGATTTATTCAGATGTTGCGAATGGATGTAAAGAAAATTAGACTGTATTTGTAAATAGACGGTAATTTATATGCAGTCAGGGTTTGGGATAATAAAACTCATCGTCCTGTTATTAAGTATCGACTTGCTTCGGGTGACATTGAAGGGTATGCTGTTTTGGATGAGTTCTTAAAAAAGTATAAGGAATGTTACCATCAAATCTTATGTCCTGAATCAGATGAACTATGAAAATAATTAAAATTCATTTTAATATTATAAGAAGAGATCTTAACATAAATTATTTTGAGAAACTATTTTAAACCTAAACCTTACCTATCAACTAAAAATTAATATCAGCATAAATACAAAAAAAATTCCTAATAACCCTACTTTAAACTACTCAAAATAATCAATCTTACTCTCCAAATACTCAACAAGTCCCTTAATTTCCTCAGCCTCAAATTCATTAAAATTTTCTTCAATCTTCCTCACAATATCCCTATCAAGAAACCACCCTTCTTCCAAAACATTTTTCACAATTTCAACAAAGTTAATCTCAGCTTCAGTAGGTCCTCCTATTTTCCTCTTCAAAAACTCCATTAAAAACTCATACAAAGCCGCTTGTTTTTTACTTTTTTTAATTCTAATCTCTTGCAAAGAGTCGATTTTTTTTTTAATATCATTCATTTTCCTCAAAGAATACGACTTATCCTTGAACTTTTCCTGATCATTAAGTATAAACTGAGCCTTATGCCTTAAAACCTGTTCTCTCCTCGAGTCAAGACTATCAACAATCTGAATAATTTTCTTATTCTGCAAGTTTCTAACTTTCCTAAATCGTTTAGTGCATCTTTCAACGATATCCCTTGGGTCCAAATTCCTTTTCTTGAATTCAGGAAAGTAAAAATCATCATCTCTTACCGGATTTGGAGTCTTCGATAAAAACTTGTCAGTTTTTTTTATTTTATAGTTTTCATTGAAAGTCTTTCTTTTTGCTGGACTTCTCAGTCCAGGTGATTCGAACTGGTCGTTATAAGCTTTGATGATCAAGGCCTTCTGCGCAGGATAAGCCTGGAGTCTAAGCAAGACCTTCTTGTCGCTGTTCCACTTCACCCCCGGGTTGGAATTGACGAAAATCTCGAGTCCTGAGAGTTCTTTGCTGAAGTCTTCCAAATGTTTTCCGCATTTTTCTAGTCTTTCTGTAGCTTGTGCCTTGAAGTCCTTCATTCTTTCACTTTGAACGTATTCTTTAAATGAAGGAAGCTCGAGAGGCTTTTTTAACTTCCCAGTTGTGATTGAAACATGAGGAAGGTTGTTAGGTCTTTCTGAAATGCTTTGGCGAAGAGAGTCTTCAAGGTTAACTGATGAGTTTAACTTGATTTTGTCTAAAACGTTTGGACCTGGACCTGAATAACGAATCATTTTTCCTGCTTTTGAGGTGGAAACGTAAGACTTTCGCTCTTGAAGTGAATGGATCAGCTTTAATTTACCTGAATCTCGAGGAAGATCGTTTAGAGATGAGGCTTCTGGCTTTGATGGGGAAATTGGAGAGGTTGAAGAGATTTGAGGCTTTAAAGGATCTAGGGGAGTTGATGGGGACTTGGAAGTTATTTGCTTTCGTGAGGATAACTTTTTGAAGTCGGTGAATTCTTTTTCGAACTTTTTTATGAACTTTAAGTCGTTTGGGTGAAGTTGGGATTGGAAATAGTAGGACTTGTTTTGAGTTATCCCTACTGCCAGTTGTAGAGTTTTAGCGTAGACGTCTTGCAGGTCTTCCTGAAGGTTGCTGTTCATTTTAATGTAAATTTAAACAGACTTAAATAATTTAATGACTTTCCCTGAACCCAAAAAATGAGAATAAGGATATTAATGATTCTAGAAAAATTCCAAGAACAATGAGGTTTTTTTCCATCTCTTCAACATGCTGCACCCATTCCACACTAAAAAAACAATAAAACTTCAAGATTTATGTGAAAGCCAAATCAAGTAATATATAAATTATCATAAAAAGTGATCTACCAAAAAAAATCTATTCAATTAGTCACTGAAAGCACAAATCTCCAATGAAACCTGTAAAAGCCAGCTTTAAACTTCTCTAAAAAAATTCAAAAAGTCCGATATTCTCATTTCAACAATCCTATTCGATTTCTTCTACATAAACCTTTACTACAAAAGCCTGATACCAGATCTATTATTAAAAATTGATTTTTTAATAAAACCTTGAAAACCTTCATCAAAATAAAAAAATATTCTTCAAGTAACACTCAAGAGCAACTCAAACAATTCCTCCCTTAACCTAAAAAAAATCCTAACAAAGAAGTATCTCTCACTCTTAACCAACTAATCTACTATCCCTATCCCATCAAGAGCCAAATCCAAAAAAGCACAAAACTACAGCCTCTAAAAATTAATTCTATTTCTTTGAGCTCTTGAACTTAGAATAATTCTTCAACAACTTGTTAGCCGTGTGAAAGCTCGTGATTTGTCCATCTTTCCTCAGTTCAGGTGACATTAAAATTTTATCACTAGTAAGATTCCCATTCAAATTGCGATAAATCGGTGAACCTCCAGGAGAAACTTTATTCCTTCCGCTGAACTCCTGATTTAAATGTTCCAATTTGTTCTTCTGGTAACTTAAAGTGTCCAATAAATGTTTGCTATCTTGAATAACTTTTGTATAATTTTCTTGTTCGCTTTCATCGTCACTCGGCTTTTCAGGACAAACGATTTTAACCCGATTTTCATCATCAGTGCAAAAGTCTTTAAAAAACCTTAAAAGCATCAAAGTACTGCAAGACCAGTTCTCATTTCCAATGACTTGCTTGAAATGATTAGAACTTTTCATATGACTTTTAAAAATTTGATACATTCTGGTCTTGTCATGCACTTTGTTAAGGAAAACTTCAGTCAAAGCGATGATTTCGTTTATTTGTTCTGAGTTCTTATGAACAATGCCGTGCATTGAAAGTTCAATTTCATTTTTTAGCTTTAAATTCGCCTGGTTCAGTGATTTTACGACGTCATCTTCTTCTTCTGCGGTTTCGAGTTGTTTGATTTTGTTTTTCAGTGAACGGATCAGGTTGTTTTTCTCGTGATTGTCTTGTTGAAGCTGTTGAAGAGATTTTCGAAGTTTTTCTTTTTCTTCTCGCAAAGATGAAATGACGGACGATGCTGAGTTTATGTCGCTTTGCATTGATTTCAGAAGGTTTCGGTCTACTAAGGCGTGGGTGCTTCGGGAATGTTTCTCGTCTATCGGCAGACGGTTTGGCTTGCCCTCGAACATTTATTATTTAAATCAAGTTTATTACAGTCAGTTTGAAGGTTTTTATTGAGGTTTTTCGTATGCTGAAAATGGACGAGGCTTATCCAGAAGCTTAAGAGAACCTCGAGAAAGGTGAAGGTGGGGTAAGAGCTTTGAACTTAAGGATGATAGGTGGGATGATGATAAATACTTTGGGATTGGCTTATCGTGAGGGTCTTTTAGGATTGATAGAAGGTCTTGGTATGTTATTAGCATTCGGTAAACTGGGTATTTTTCTTTGGGAAATGCGAGGACCTTGACAGCAGACTTTCCAGGCTTGTTAATAATAAAAACTTTATACTTGACATTTCCCCAAGTTTTATAAACAGTTACCAGCAAGTCAACAGCATTCCTCATATTAGTCTCACTGATATCAGGTGACTTATTGGCAGTACTTGCGAAGCTTGCAGAGCTTCGAACATCAAGTGCAGAAGTTTCTGGATTCGAGAAGTTAAACTCAACAAGTTTCTCTAAAAAATTCTGAGTTCTCTGACTATTTTCCCCCCATCGCTGCTGACTGACTTCATAAGCTTTTTCATAATAAACCTTTGCTTCCTTAGTGCGATTTAAGTACTCAAGTTCAACTGCATAGTTAAAATAAGCCGTGGTCAGGGCTTCTGGCACCGGCTTATCTTCATCAACAGTTTCCAGTAGTTTTACAGCTTCCAAGGCATGAACCACTGCTTTTTCATGATTTCTCATTTTACTAAGCACTGCAGTTAAATTAAGAAGAGTCGTCGAAACTTCATATTCATCAATTTTCCCCTTTTTTTCTAATTTCAAAGCTTTTTCTAAGTAACTGTGAGCAGTGACTAGTTTTTCACAAGTTTTAAAATAACAGGCCAGGTTATTCAAAGTCAAACTTCTCATTTTCAGGATTGATTCGAAGAACTGACTTGCAGGAAACGAAACTTTCAAATGTTTGTAAAGAAAAGTGCTAAGTTTCAGTGCTTTTGATAAGAAATTAAAAGATTTTTTCGTGTTTTGAGTTTTTGGGTCCAGTGCCAAGTTGTTTAAAGACTTTATCAAATATTTGCAGTTCTCGAAATGTTCACTTGAAGGATCGTTGAACTCAGAAGAAGGGTCTGATGAAAGTGAAGAAAGATGAGAAATGTAAAAATTCGTCATTGACTCGAGTTGATCTGGCTTTTGTTTGATGCTTTTTTGCATTTTTATTAAGAATTAAAATAGTTTACATGAACTGCAGGTGTCCAGGCAACTTCGAGGTTTTGATTGGATTGTTTTCGGAATTGGAAGAATTTCAATCATTTGAGCTTCTGGAAGTTGAGGTGAATAGTTTTCAGATGATTCAAGAGGATACTTTACTGCCACTTCTACTGAGGTACTTAACTCGTCTTTTGTGTTCAAAACGAAGAAGGCTTCGTCTGGCTCTAGAAGGGGTACAAACTGAATAAATAAAAAATTTGAGTTAAATATTGAAAGGACTTGATTTTTTGTTAGAGAATCGCCGAAGGTTTCAGTGATTTCTGATGATATTGACTTGAATGACCTGAAACAATGATCTGAGAATGGGTCGAGGAAGTTTTCAATTTGGATTAAATAACTCACGAAGTCTTTTAAACTTATTTTTTCTTTTCGGCCTTGAAAAAACGTTGAAATTATTTGGTCTTCTTTCGAAGGAAGGAAAAGACTGAGGAAAATCGGTAAAGAACTTAGAGATAAACTGTTATTTCCTTGAATGTCAAGAGTATTGAACCAATTTTCACTGTTTTTTAAAGAAATCTGTAAAAACTCAGAACAAATCTTGAGAAATTTTTCTCTTGAAACTTCTGAAAAACCTTTTAAAGAATTTAAGAGTTTTTCGTATTTTTCTTTATCAAAAAGTTCGTTTTTTAGACGGGTTCTGGTTTCTTGGATTTTTTCTCTTCGGAAGTTTTCAGATTTGATTGCCAGAGCAGCTGTTGACAAGAGTTCCCTTCTGCTGAAAGAATTGAAAAAACCATCTTGCATGCATTCTTTGATCATTAGTTCAACTTGATCCACCAAGTTAGACTTCAGAAGATTCCTAATAACAGAATTCGCAGCTTTCAACAAAAAATCATCCTCATCAGAAAAATTCAAATCATTAAAATCTTTCGATTTTTTCTTTTTTTCATCTTTTTTCAGAGTTTTCAAGGCTGTTAAAAGTGTTTTTTCATGTCTTTTGACAATCCAAACACAAGTCTTTACCCAGAACTCGAATCCAGTCATTAACCCGAGATCCCAAATCCTCAAACATTCTGCTCTTCCAACAAATCGAGTAAAAATCCCAGTCAACAAGATCCTAACAAGTCTTGAAATTGGAATTTCAAAGGCAGATATGTCTTTTTTTGTCTCTTTTTCTTTGAAAACAGTTAAAAACTTTAAAAGTTTAGGACAAAGATGTTGAATCATAAGAACTGCTGCTTTGACTTCAGTTTGCAAAACCTGGTATTTTTGGTGAAATGTAAAAAAATCCTATTTTTCCAATACTCTCGGAAAGACATTTTCTATTATATGAGAAAACATCACAAAAGTGTCACTTTCTGAAGAAAAAACAGTTAAAAGCATTGCACAGATCTCATTCATTCCAGCTTTATAAGTAATTTCCTGTCTTCCCAGGAAAAAAATACTTAAAACATTAAAAACTTTTGTAATATTTTCCTGAGTTTCATATTCACTTAAAACTCTAGGAAAACTTATAAGAGCTTCTTTCATAAGTACCTGGCTTAACTCTCCAGAGTTTCCCAATTGCTGTGATTTTCCTTTTTGATAACTTGCAAGTACTCGTTGGCAATACTGAATGCTGACCATTTTCACCCAAACCCTTCATACCCCTTACATTTCCCTTAATTCCCCAGGATCCTTGCTAAAAAGTTTATAAATCTTCTGAATACTTCCCTTTTCTAAAAAGTCCTTCCAGTTCTCACTTTTCTTCACCAGCTTCATATTTAATAACCTTCTCTATTTCAACCAGAGCTAGTCCTCTACTTTCCATTAATAACAATGAAAGTCCTCAAACAAGATACTCATAAACGAGCAGAAAGACTTCAACAACTCGCTTCTGCCAAAGGAGCCTTCAAGTCTCAAAGACCTCGAACCCAAGCAATCGACTTGGAACTTTTAGAGCTTCAAAGACGTGAGACCTCTTTTAATGAAAGCATCAGAAAAGAGTTACTAAAGCTAAACTTTCCTTTACTTGACAAGCCGCCAATTAAACCAAAGAAAAGACCTGAATCTCATTTTCAGTTTTCACTTTTGACGTCTTTGAAGGCGAAATCACCGAAAATCTCAAAAACTCCATTGAATGTAAAAAGAACGAAGACACGTCATACGACCTTTGCAGGTTTTTCCAGGAAAAACACGACAGACCTGCCGACAAGTCAGCCTCTTCCAGCGCTGGTGAAGTCTGTTCCTATTCACCTTGACCCGCGGTTGAGATATGCGAAAGTCAGGAAGTTGGAAGGTGGAAAGGACAAGCTTTTTCGTTTGAATAGCATCAACTCTATAATTTCAAGTCTTCAACAAGTAGACAAAACCAGTCCCGAACGATTTGACGAGTCACTTGAAGTGATTCGAGGAAGGACGAAAAGTGTGAGTCAATGCGTGAGCGCATTATGTGAAAGTACCCGTTTTGGAGTCAATACTTCTTTGGAGACCATCGTGCAATTGCAAAACGATGCAACCAGGCTGAACCAGTTTATTTTAACTGAAAGTAACAAGATGACATTGGCAGTTTATAATTAACGAACATGTAGTCTAAATATTTAAATAACGATGAAAATTGAACTGCAAAAAGTTGAATCTGACTGGCAACAGTCATCACTTGGCTGCTACATCTCGCTGAACAACTCACTGTTGGACGTGATCACTCCTCTCAACAACCCTCACGTCCTTAACACTGTCGAACTTAACAATTCTGGAGTCCTTCGACTTGTCATCAGAGATATGGGCAGGACTGACGGGTACTTGGGAAGTGTGTCACTTGCCTTGTCTCTGCTGAATTCAAACAACTCTTCAATCGTTTTGCCCTTGTTTGACTCACCCAATGGAGACACTTTGAATTCTTTGCCAGTTTCATGTGACTTGCCTAGACTCACTGTCGGCTTCTTCAACGACTACTCAGATGATGAGATATTTTTACCTACTAATGAATCGAAAACGGAAAGTCAAGTTGAAGTGTTTTTAACGAAGAAGTTCTCGATCAGTGAAGAAAATGATGACTTTTTAACGAAAACATCGAATTTTAACACCCATGATGAGAAGAAAGTAGAAGGACTTGATATCTTTCAAGCGGAAATTGATGGGTTGAGGGAGGAACTTGGAAGGGAAAAGGAAAAACATCTTGTTTTTCATGAAAAGTACTTGGAATTACTGCAGAAGTTTAAAGAAAACTCAGCGAGATCACAGGTCAGAGAAAATAGTTTACTTGAACTGTTGGCTGAAAAGGAAGACAGCATCAATAAAAACATCGAAATTAACCTAGACCTGCAGAACCAGTTAAGAAACCTTTCATTTGAAAACAAGTTGATGGCAGGTAAGGTGGAAAAATACGAAAAACAAGAAGAATACGTGAAACAACTGGAAAGTGAACTGAAAAAGTACCAAGACCTTCTGAAAACTGCTGAAAAAGCAAAAGATGAACTTACTTCCACCCTGATTAAATTCAGTCAGTCTGACTACTCAGAACAAACAACGCCGATAAAGGACTCTCCATGTTTTATCTCAACTCCAAGGATCCTCACAGAGAGAAATTTTATTTCTGACAAGTCCCCAGCGCGCCATACAGAAGACTTAATCCGTGCACAGATCTTGAAAAGTCTTCCAAAATCCCTGACTTCTCCAAAAATCCGAAAAATCAAAGATTTTCTCTATTCTGTGAATGATGTTCCTGTTTACCTCGCATTGTGTGATTCAGGTCTTTTTGTACAGAGCAACTCGAATTTAATCCCCATTGAAAAGTACCTCGAAACACTTACAAAGTCCAGAAGTAAATTTTTAAATGAAAATGAAGTCAAGTCCAAAGGCTTCCTCAGGTCAACTGAGTCTTCCTTGAACCGACTTAAAGTTCAATCGTTTTCCAGTTCACGTAGCTCGAAAGGATTGAGAAGTGAGTTCATGACTCAAAAAATCAATAAAAAATTGAGGTGCAGCACTGCCATTGACGATTAGAAAGACTGTTAAAATTTAGAAAATAGTTAAATTTCTCTTTTTTCTCCTTATTTCTCAAATCTTCATCTGAATTTCCAATTTTAAAACTTTTCAAAAAAACAAACTAAATTTCACTCCATACTTTAAACTTAAATCCTAACGACATCCTATAAAATATGCAGTTTACACCTAAAAAGTCGTTTGAAAACCAATCGAAGAAGACAAGCAAGATAACCTCTTACAAGTCCTTCGAAACCCCAGCAGCGACTGGAGGAAGATTCATTCCAAACCGAAGCACATCAAACCTTTCTCAACTTTTCGAAAAAAACGATCAAGAAAACCTATCATCAAAGCAACCATTCGACTCATCAAAGTTTTTTTCCTCAATTCTCGAGACCCAGCTTTTCGGTGACGCTACAAACCGACAGTCATTTTCTCGTTTATTTTCCTATAAGCTTCCATCCTCAATTCAAACAGACTGTAAAGAAAACCAAGCCTTTAGTCAAATGGAAATTCGCTGTGAAGGCCTTTCAACGACTCAGCGATCACTTCCAAAAATTCCTTATAAAGTCTTAGACGCGCCTCAGTTACAAGATGATTTTTATTTAAACGTTCTTGACTGGAGCAACAACGACGTGCTGAGCGTCGCTTTGAACAACTCGATTTACCTGTGGTCAGCAGTGACTGGCTCTGTTGTGCACATGTGCGAGTTCACAGATGACGTCGTTTCAAGTCTTAATTGGGCACCTTCTGGAGACCACCTCGCTGTCGGCCTTACTTCAGGAAAAGTCCTTTTGTATGACGTTGCAAAAGGCAGCACTGTGAGGAACTTGCCCGGACATAATGGAAGAGTTGGAGCTTTGGCTTGGAATAATTGGCTTTTGTCGTCTGGGTCGAGAGATAAGGATATTTTGCATCGGGATTTAAGGTGTAAAAGTGACTTTACTGCTAAACTTGTTGGACATAAACAGGAAGTTTGTGGACTTAAGTGGAACTTTGAAGGGGATCAACTTGCTTCTGGAGGAAATGATAATAAGTTGGTCGTTTGGAGCTCTCAGGCTGTTAGTCCGGTTTTTAAGTTTAAGGAACATTCGGCTGCTGTTAAGGCTGTTGCTTGGTCACCACATGAACATGGAGTTTTGGTTTCTGGAGGAGGGACTACTGATAGGACCATTAAGACTTGGAATACTTTAACTGGGAAATTGAGTCATTCGGTTGATACACAGTCGCAGGTTTGTGCTTTGGTTTTTAGCAAAAATTATAATGAATTGGTCAGTACACATGGGTACTCTCAAAATCAAATCATGCTTTGGAAAGCTCCTTGTATGCAAAAAATTGGAGTGTTCAGTGGACATACAAGCAGGGTGTTATACCTAGCGATGAGTCCCGATTCTCAAAACATCGTAACTGGAGCTGGAGACGAAACTTTAAGGTTTTGGAATTTGTTTCCCCAAAAAGAAAAAGGCAGCGAAAAGCAGTCTAATCTTTTCCCGAGTTTAATGGAGATGAGGTAATTAATTAATAATGAAGGTGATACCAAATCTATTTCATAATTTCTGATCTTAACTTTTCAATTCAAGAACACTTAACTTCCAAAAAAAAAAAAAATTCTTAAAATTCTTAAAAAATTTAATAATATCTTCTTCAATCACTTCCTTCCAAAACCCTGTCAATTCCAACTCCACAATATCCATCTCAAAAAAAACCCTAACTTCAACTACCTAACTAATCTAAATAACGTAATAATACTGCCAACATGCAAAACTATCAAAGCTGTAATGATGGAAACTGACCTGGGTAATATAACTTCCTTTATCCGAAGGTCCTTGCAGGTTAACAGTGAAATTTCCAACAGCATTCTTGAGGAACTCCTTCTGAACAGTCTGATAAGTATAATGCCAGAATCCAATTCCATCCTTAGTTCCAACATAAATCTGTTCAACATAGTCCTTATCGGTGAAAACTCCATTGATCGAGATGGTATATTCCTGAGTTCTTTGAATAGGCCAAGGATTAATATCAAAAGTCTGAATGACAAAAGAAGGATTTTTCAAGCAAGACTCTCCAACTTGTTGCTGTAGATTAGTAGAAGCGAATACAGCCACAACTAAAAAAAACACAAATTTCATTATTAATCCCTATTAGATTACGTAGTAATACTGCCAACAGGCCAACTCATCTAAACTCGACCTGTGAACACTGACTTGACTTGTATAGCTTCCTTTATCAGAAGGTGCCTGAAGGTTCACAGTGAAATTTCCAACAGCATTCTTGGCGAACTCCTTATTCACACTCTGATAAGTATAATGCCAGAACCCTTTTCCATCCTTTAATCCAATGTAAAGCTGCTCCACGTAGTCCTTCTCTATAAAGACTCCTCCAATGTTAATCACGTAGTTTTGGATCCTTACTAAAGGCCAGGGGTTCACGTCGAAAACCTGAATCACGAAATTCGGGTCTTTCCTGCAAGACTCGCCCACCTGTTGCTGCAAGTTCGGAGAGGCGAGGACTAGAGCAAGCATTAAGAAGCTGAGAGCTACTTTCATATTATTCACCATAAATGGCAGAGATCTAGTAATTACTATAATTTGACTCTAGGAGTGAATTTGAATAGTTCTTTGTCGTATTTCATGATTTCAGGAAATTTTGACAGTCTTTTCATCCAGTCTTGTAGTTTGGGAAATGGGGAAAAGTTGAAACCGAACCATTTCAAAGAAACGAGTTCTGAGTAACAGGAAAGGTCAGCGATTGAGGCTTGGTTTGTACGGGCTACAAAAGGAAAGTCGCTGAGGATTGCCTCGAGCATGAAGAAAGAGTCTTCTCTTGCTTGGGTTGTAAGAGCCTCGATGTCGGGAAGGGACTTGCCGTGGATTAGAGGTGCCATGTACTTGTTATGTAAGAAATAAGCGCAGCCAAGACGAACATGAAGATGGTGCCAGTGAAGGTAACAGTCGACCTGCGCTCTTAATACCGGGTCTTCTGGGTACCATGAAGAGTTCGGGTTGAAGACTGTCGAGATGTAAGACAAAATTGCATGAGACTCGTAAAGGACGAGATTTTTATGAAGTAAAGTTGGAATCGTTTGACTTGGTGATACTTTTTTGAAGTCTTCAGATAAATGCTCACCTTTTGTTATCCTGATCGGGACTTTCTTGTGAGGAACACGGCAGATGTCAAGGTAAATCATTACTGCCCGAGCTGGTTGAGAAGTGATATCATAATAAAGAACAACTTCTTCCATTAATGACTAATAAAGGATTTATTTCTGAAAGTGTATTTTTCACTAAATTAATTTTACCCTACTTTAATACCTGCCTTCTAGCCCTCGTTGTTAAACTATTGTCTATAAAAAAATTCTGTATTCGATTTCGTTGGGTGAAGGAAATTCCTGTTTTATAAGTGTTTATCATAAAACTTTCCTCTTTCACTCCTTCCATGTTTTCAACTAGGCTGCTCTTGGTCCTTGTTTTTTTCCTTTCAACGAATTCTGTCACTTGAGTCACTTCAGGAGCCACTGTCACTGTTCTCGAAAAAATTTTCCAACTTTTGACTGTACGACTGAAACAGTTCCTTTTAATAGTTCTGCAAAGGATGATGATCATCGCGAGGTCGATGCAAAGACATACAAGTATTGCAACTGCAATATAAATTTTTCCTGATAAAGCAGAACTTGTTGAGTCATTAATCAAGAAAACCAAAAGAAAGATAATAACAGCAGTAGTAATGCCGATGATACTCTGAATCACTATCATTTTAATCATTTCATTTCTGAATCTTTTACAAGTGCAAGTTCGTTTCAAAGTAATTTCCATTTTGACAGGAGACTTGCAGACATCACAGTTAAAAGCCTTTGGGTCAATATTTTGACTGAGAATCCAAGATTTCAAGCACCTTTCATGAATATGCTGCATTGATCCTCGACAACTGCAAGGAGTTATGATTGGGTTTTCAGCGGATTCTAGTTCAAAGCAAATTCTGCAAATTTTATTCGCAAAATTTCTCATCATTGGGCTGCTTGATATTTTTGAAACGTGATGTGAGTCAATCATTTCAGGGTTCATTTATAGTTCATCTTGAATATTGCCCAATGGTAAGAAAGGGAGGATGGAGGTTATTCTTTTAAATGGCTTAGAAGATTGAATGGAGTGATGTGGGTTTAACTTGTGATGAGGTAGAAGGGTGCAATGATGAACGCCCAGACTTTGGACTCTTGGCTGTGAGTGAAAAGATGAAGGTTTAAAATTGGAGGAAAATGTGAGTTGATTAAGAGAGAAGAATTGAGGAGGTATTAAAAATCTTTAAAAATTTTTTATTTGAAGTAGGTTAATTATTGATTCTCAGACTAGTTATTGTCCTCACCTAATTTCCCTGAATAAGATCTCATATGTTCCATGAACTCATCGATATCAATCAATCCGTCTTTGTTCTTATCAGCTTCTTCTATCATCGCCTTGATAGCAGCGTCAGTGTTTCTTCCTCCAAGAGCTTCTTTTAATTCTTGAAGGTCTATTGTTCCATCTTCATTTTTGTCAAAAGTTCGAAAAACTTTCATCAAGTTCTGTTTATTGTAAAACTGTTGATGATTTATCGTCGCTGTCAGGAACTCTGTGTAATTAACCAGCCCGTTCTTGTCGATGTCACAATTTTTTAAAATACTTGATACATCTGCTGTGATTCCGAGAGATTCTGTTGCCTTTGTTATCTCTTCTGTGCTTAAGTAACCGTCACAGTTTTTGTCTGCTGCTTTGAAGACATGGCTTAGATCGTCTACTGCTTTTGTTTCGATCATCTGAGATGCGATGAAGAAATAAACAGCTCTTTGAAGACGACTCTCTGATTTGAATTGGCTGAGTCGTTGTAAGGAATCGCGGTTTATTTCTTTGTCGGGAAGACGGTTTAAACCTCGGGTTTGTAGCCAGTCATCATTAAAAACCTGTTCAATAGAAAATCGATTCTCAGGTTTTTTTTCAAGCATTTTCCTAATCAAAAACTTAGCCCCTTGAGAAACACTATCCCAAGACCCATTACTAAAAGTAAGAGGTTCACTTTTAATCGAACTCATAATTTCTTCAGGATTATTCCCAGTAAAAGGTACATTTCCAGAAAGCATAACATAAAGACATACTCCAAGACTCCAAACATCTGCTTTTTTATCATAATCCTGTGCCAAAAGTTCCGGTGCCATAAAACAGCAAGTTCCAACCAATTTCTTCATTTTTTTATCAGGCTGAACGAATTTCGAAGCTCCAAAGTCAATTAACTTGAGCCTTCCATCTTCCCCTTTCCTATCAAAAATAAAGTTTTCCGGTTTCAAATCACGATGAACAATATCACTATCATGACAATGCATAATAGCAGAAACAATATCAAGCATATACCGAGCAGCTTGATTCTCTGAAAATCTTTTCATTTCAAAGATCTTATCAAAAAGTTCTCCTCCATCACAAAATTCAGTCACAATAAAGATGCGATTTTTATTCTTATAAACTTCGTAAATTTTGATGATATTCGGGTGATCCAACTGCTTTAAAACCGAGACTTCTTTTAATAACTTTTCAATGTCGGACTCTTGAGGAGGGTTCAAAAAGTCAAGTTGTTTTATTGCTCGTTTTTGTGATGTCGACTTCTGACTTGCAAGCCAGACCTTGCCAAAGGCTCCTCTTCCAATGATTTCCTCAAATGTGTATTCTTTTGTTATTGGTCGGAAATTCAGTTTAATGAAATCCCCCGGGCTTAAGGTGAAGTTGTGAGTGTCTCGAGTTGTAGTGCGAGCCACTTGACGAGACTCCATCGGCTTTTGGTCTTCTGATTTAGTTGGAATGCAGCAGGTTCCCATTTAGACTTTATTGAATGGAGAAAGACTTATTGGTTTAGAGTGATTAGGGAATGGTTTGATAAAGGATTATAAAAATGTTTCAAAGGGCTTTGAAAACTCAGTTTAATGAGCAGAAGTACCTCCAGGTTAGTACTGTTCGCCTTAGAAGGTTGGAACCTGAAATGATGTGTCTTAAGGGGAAGAGATTTGCTATGTTTTTTGGAATGGTTTTCTTACCTCATCTCATTAAGTTCTATAGGAAGACCCCTGATCATAAAGCTTGTTATGTACCGGTTAGGAAAGGACTCATGAGGCTCAATGATGATCCTTATGTGAAGTTAATGTCACAGAGCGAAGGATATGGAGTCTTCTATCCTCCAAAGGGAAAGGCTTACGTATAGTTAGTTAATCTAGATTATAGAGGTTATTATACTAGTGTTTATATATTTTCTTATAGGAGTTGAATTATTGAAGGTAATTTAAACTTATGATTGAAGGTGCTTGATTTACTGCTTTAAGTTTGTGATTTCTCTCTGAGACACTTTAGTTCGTGTTTGTAAACTTTCTTTTTTCTCTGAAATCCTCCATATCTAAACTAGAGCAAATGCTGTTGAAGGCTTTCAGAGCTTCGATTTTCTCAATCTTCTACCAAGGCCTTCGACAAAGACTGCTCAAGATCTTCAAAAGATCTGGATATGTCATCCAGGAAAATAGGGATATGCTCTGAGATACTATCTCTGCAAATAGGGCAGTTTAATCCCATATCAATGAATCGGCTGATGCAAAAGTATGGAAAATATGCCCACATATTAGTGTCGAGACAACAGTTGTAAGTGGTTAATCCACAGAGGCTTTAAGGTAACTGATTTATGCAAATCTTTTTCATCAATATTTCAATATTTCTTTGATTTCTTCAGAATTAAGATCTAATAAACGTATCATTTTATTCTTCGATTGTAAAACCAAGTACTTCAACATAAATATTATTTTTAAATACCGATCTGAGGGCGGCTAGCCAATCACAAAATGTTCATAAAACATTTTTCGGTTGTTTCTTATATAATTTTAAATACAATATCTATTCATTTCCTTGAATAAACAAGTATTGTCTTGGTAGCTGCTTTCTTTTACCTTTTGAAGAAGATTGATCTGATCAGAAAAGATCTGTAAAAAATCATTATAAAACTGCTTAGAAAATTTTTGGATCTAAGAATAAAAAACATATGCTCCATTTTATCATAAAATTTTTCCCTAACTCTTAACTTTACCCTTAAGATAATTGCTAAATAAATTGAAAATACAAAAATTTATTCAGTCTTTCTATAAATTTCTTCCAATACAATCATTCTAAGTTATTAATAATCCCTAAAACTTCAAACTCTTTACAAACCCATTTCAAAGCAATCACTCCAAATTCTAATTCACCCCAAAAGCCATTCCATCTCAACCTTCAACATCGATAAAATATGTCCTACCATCTTCTAAAATCAAACACAAAGGTCGAATCATATCAAAAACTTTTCTCAAGCTGTTCTCAACGTTGCTGTTTTTACCGTTATTTACTCTCAGAGGGTGAACTGGAGTCACTAAATCATCTAAGAAGCAAGTCTCGAATTCCTTTCAACAAGGAAAATTTAGTTCACCTAGCTGAACTAAAATCTTTATGGCAAGTGGCCTTTCCAGAGCAGGACTTTCCATCAGAAATCAAGTCAAGCCAATGGAAGTCGATGGGTTTCCAAGGCCTCGACCCTTCAACTGACTTCAGAGGTTCAGGGCTTTTTGGACTAGAACAGATGGTTTACTTAAGCCAGAACTATCCCCATGAATTCAAAGCAATGATGCAAAGTGCCCAGAACTACTCTTTCGCGATATCAGCACTTAATATTTCAGTACTTTTTAAGTAGCACATGCTGATGAGCTTTTTTCAATTGCACAAACTTCCGACTGGGACTAGAACTGATCAAATCATGCCAATTCATATTTTAAAAGCCTTTTGTAAGCTTAATGAAAATAGTCCTGATACTATTCATGAGTTGTATGTCGCTGCTGTTATCAAGATGCATGATACTTGGGCTGATATGAATAAAAAAAGGAAAATGAATGTGATGCAGTTTCAGAATGCGATTTTAACTGCTGGAGATTTTGTTGTTAGTCTTTTAGAAGTTCAACCTGTGAGCCTTGCTGCTTTGAAAAAATTGGCTTTTGCTTAATTAATAAGGAATGATAAAGTCATGTTTAGTTGTTAGACGGTTGTCCGCGGCTAGCTCGATTCAACCTATTTCTGAAGCGATTATCAAACTTCCGAGTTTTCTTGAGTTTTATAGGCCAGTCATAAACCTGACAGAAAATGCGATTGAATCTATAGTATCATTCACAGGAGTACCATGGTGGCTTTCAATTTCATTGTTAACCCTATCAATACGTTTATCAAATCTACCCTTCTTGTACCTTCAATACCGTGCAATGGGTCCTCTATCATCAGCGATGCCAAGTTACCGTCTTCTATTCAACATATCAAAGCATTCAACAGCCTCGCCATTGAAAAAGTTATCCTGCATTCTAACATCAATGCGTCAAATAAACAATCATCACTCAACGCGTTTTTTAAAATCCTTCACTTACGGTTTTTTACAAATTCCTCAATTTCTGACCTTCGTATGGGGTGTTCGAAGTTTATGTGTAAAAAACGAAGACTTAAAAACCGGTGGTATTTTTTGGTTTGAAAACCTTTGCGAGTCAGACCCACTGATGATCCTTCCAGTCTTATCAATGGGGATGACGTACTTAAACCTTCAGCTAGGAGTGACTGCTGAGAACAAAGACTGGTTAATAAACCGATTCAAGGGGTACCTTCAGATCTGGGTAATCCTTACTCTGCCAATATCAGCCAACTGGCCTTCGGTAAAGGTAAATAGGGAGTTTTTTGCTATTGGATCACGAACTCCTTCTGTTCTTTCATCCAAGCACAGGTCATGTACAAGACGAACATCATGACAAAGATAAATCCAGAAGTTCAACAACAGTACATCCAGATCTACTCAAAAACAATTGACCAAGAAACTTCAGAAAGACTGACGAAACTCATCACTACTGGCATTGAAGGATACTACAGAACTAATGAAAAAATCGTTGTTTATCGACTTGAAAAGTACATCGAACAACAGAATCATTTTAAGGGTAATTAAGCTACTTTTAGTTTTTTCTTGGGAAGGGATAATTGGATCTGCTTCGCCGTGTCGTTAAATAAGTCCTCCCACCAGTTGTCTCCCCATTTTGAACGAGAAACTTCAGCACCTAGGCCGAGGTTTTCTTTTCTTTTACGAACTTGTAAAGGTTCAGTTGTGCCTTTAGAGGACTTTCCAAGTCCCTCGCCTTGAGACCAGCCCATTTTCTTCATGATTTTTTCGCCGAAATGAGAGGAAATTTTATCTTTGGAAAATGATGACCGTTCTGAGACCTTGGCGAGGTACTTTTTAGACATTATAAGATTTTTAAAATACTTTTAATACAACATTAATCATCTAAAGTTTGATGTCTTGAAATAGTCACTTACTGATATCACGTCCTCATCAACACTTTCATTGTTTTCACTTTCATCATCTTTTGATCTACTTGCCTCTGTTTTGCCGAAATCAAAAAAATCTCGGTACTTTCTCTCGTTTTTTTTTAATGCTGTCAAACGATTGATTTTTAAGAAAACTGGATTTGCTTTTTCATGGTATTTTCTTATTAATGGTCGAAGTTTTGCTGTCTTTTTTAAGGATTGTCTCATTTGTGACTTGAAATTTATGCTGAATTTGAACTCTTTTGTTATTATTGGAGAGTTTTTTTTAAGGGTTTTCTTGGTTGATAGCTTTGAAGGGGAAATTGAAAAACTACTTGGAAGGACTGGCTTCGGGATTGAGTGTTTTGAGATGAAGACTGGAAATTCGAAGTTTCTTGCGATTTGTTTGAAGTTTATTGATGGTTTTTGACTTGCTTTTGGACTTTTTTGGAAAAATAACCTGCCTCGTTGGGTTTTGTTTAGAGTTGATTTTATCTCGAAAGGGCTGAAGCTTGAATTTTTGTTTCTTGTTGGAGTTTGTGAGATTGGAAAGGTTTTAGGCTTTTCTGATTTCATTAAATCAGAGGAATTCATTTGAATTCTTATTTATTAGGAATTATTTGATGTTTATACTATAGTGAGTTGATGATTGTCTTGGGGTTGGGTATGATTAAAGGGTGGAAAATTAGAGAATTGTGATTGATATCAAATAGTAACTGAAAGATTTTAGATTAAATATAAATCGATTTAATGTCTTTTTAATTATTTAATGATTCTAGATAGATTGATTTCATCGAGGTGGATAAAAAATATCGAAAGGTAGTCTTTAATCTAGAAATTTTTACTATTGATTAATTGTTATAAAGTATCAAATGATCAACCTTTCACACAAAAAAATTCCACTGCGTCCTGTTAACACTCGGAATCGTTTGAGTATAAGAGATCAAAGTCTATTGTCTTCAAAAAAAAAAAAGAACCCGTTTAACCCAGACTTGTCAAGTAAGACTCACTTTGCACTTTTTCTGAAATACTCTGAAACAGACCTTGACTTTCATATGCCCCCAACACTAATCTGCTTCAAAAAGTTAAACCAAGAGACTCTCTACTACCACAAAGCCGGCGAGCTTCACATGGAATCAGGTTTTTCAAAGCTACCCAAGTTTTTCGAACTATCAAAAGATCAAGAAATCCAAAAGTACCGTTCACCAAGATTTATCGTATTTACCCCAAGCGGAATCACCCTTTTAAACGAAGAAGACGATTTAAAGCAAATTCTCCTAACTGAAAATCAAATCCTAATCCAGAAGTTTATAAATTCCGACAAAAAAAACTGCTCCAAGCTAAGAGTTTTCTGGAATCGCGAAAAAGGATTCACTTATTTAAACGTGATTAACAAGAACCAACTTCCTAAAACCCAGTGGTTTCAAGATGAAAGAATAAAAAAAGGTCAGTCGAGTTATTTATTCAAAGTAAATGATTTCCATTACGCTGGTCGACTCCTGAAGACTTCAATGTCTCCTTTTAACTTATATTCTTCTAAACTCAAGCAAACCCGAGGAGCCCAATCAAAGACAACTAAATCAAGCGACTTTATTATCCGAAGAAACAGCCATGCGAAGATAAGCTACTTTCAAAACTCGTACCTGGCGAAACAGTCCGATGCTGAAAATAGTTTAAGCAGTAAACTGCTTCTTTCCTTCCCGAAACTTGAATTCGTGGTATCAAGCATCATGAATTCTTTTGATAAATGGACTGAAAACCTTGGATTCCAAGTCGTCAAAAAGGCTTGCTTTGACTTTTTAGAAGATAGAAAAGGAAAAATGTTTCTTGTTGGGTGCAAGTTCCAAGATATCGACCTTGAAGCTTATCTTTCTTGTCTTAGCTTGAAAAGAGTTACTTTTAATGGCGAAAGTCAAGTACAAGAAACACGGTTTGAAGACTTTTCAGCTGAAAAAGAAAAGTTTTCTAAAAAAATTCTTGATTTTAAAAAGAGACTTGAGTCAATTTCAGTGAAATCAGTAGGCTACGTAGATACCGATAAATCATCAGTCATTGCCCTTTACAAACCAGTGAATAACAACAGGTCTAAATTATCTTCAACAAAAATCGACAACGAATTATCACCAATCGCCAAGTTATACGACTCAACAATAAACAAAGCCCGAGAACTTAAGAAAAAGACTAAACAATTCTCAGTAATTTTCGAAGATTACTGTTCTAAAGGGTGTACAATCATTGAAATAATAGATGAAATAATTGACCTTTTGACTTTAAATGATAACTTCGCCCCTTTCATGAGACAATACCTGAAAGTTCTAAACTTTCGAGACTTTCTAGACAGTTGTCTTCGAGGTCTGGTCTTCAGCGTGAAATCAAGCAATCAATTACTTAAAGACCTGGGAGTGACTCGTCGTAACTTCGAAGACTTTATAATGACACTAAACTCATCACTTTCCAAGCACTACGAAGAAGAACTAAAAGACTTAATCCTTGAAAATTTAATTGAAAGTTCAGGGTTCACTTAATTATCTTAAAATTTTCATTCCTTTTTCTATCATTTCTCGTCCATAGGCTTTTTTCCCAACCTTGACAAGGCACTCGCCGACTTCAACGTAAAGACTGGCGATTTCAGGAGAATTAGCAGAGAAGAACTTTAGTTTAATTACCTGACATTTGCTAAAAACTTCCAGGGCCTGGGTGTATTTACCTTGTTTGTGTAAAAGGCTTCCAATGTTGAAAAGAACTTTTCCTACTTCTTCACTTTCAGGACCTTTTAGAATTGAGTACTTGTCAAGAGCTGCTTCGTAATAATGAAGACTTTGACTTAAATGATTGAATTCTCGAAGAAGGTTACCCAGTTCGTTTGAACATAAAGCAGAAATTAATGGCGAGTACTGGTTTTTCTCGATTTCTTGAAGAATTTCCCAGGTTTTCATGACGTTTAAGTCGTTTAAATGGAGTTTTAGAATTGATAATTGTGTTTCGATTGCTTGGTCCTTGCCGAATCCTTCTAAAACCTTTTTGCTTTCAGTTAGGTAAACTAAAGCTTCGGTCTTGTGCCTTGATTTGGCCTTCAGTTTTCCTAATAATAATAAAATGTTACCGTATTCTATGTCGAGGACTTGAAGGTCTTCTGACATCATTTTTGCTCTTTGAAGAATTTCTTCTGATAGGGTGCTTTCCTCGGTGTAGTAAATTTGGCCTAGCTGTGTGAAGACCCATAGAAGTTCAGAACTTGGTGGCATATCTAGATGTTCTGAGGATTTTATGCAGTCGTTTAAGGTCGTTTTTGCTGATTTGAAGTCGTTTAGACGGACCTGCACCAAAGCCAAAGTAGTTAAAATTTTAAACCTCTCTTCACTAGGATCAACAGTCAAACCCTTTCCCTCCTGAAGTACCTGCAAAGCTCTATTCAAATCATTTAAAGCAATTAAAACTTTTCCAAATTGCAAGAAATTTTCCGAATTTTTTTCAAGTCTAACAAGATCCTCAAGATAAGGTTTTGCCAAAAGAGGTTTCGCTTGTTTCAAAAGCCCTTCAACGATTTTCCCAACAATAAAAGAAGCCCTAATCGATTCAATTTGAAATTTTTCAGTTAACAGGAGAAGTCTCTGAAAGCAATGAACAGACTGTGCGAAGTTCTTATTATTAAAATAAAGAATCCCCAACAACTGTAAAGTTCTAGCTTCATAATTCGCCGAAATTTCAGAATTTTCAAAATTTTGCAACATCGACAAAGCTTTTTCCCCTGAACTAAGAGCAAGGTCATTCTGAGAGACCCTTGCACAGACATCACAATGAAGATAATGAAGATATCTGCATATTTTTTACATGTTTTCAAGAACAGGTAGAGAAAATTCATCATAACTTCGAAGACAATTTTCAATAATCGCCTTGCTTTGACCGATGTCGATATCAAGCAGGTCCAAAGCTTTCATTTCAAGAGTTTTCAACTCATTTTGAGAGATTTTTTTAGGACTAGGCGACGAGGAGCTTAAATAAAAAGTTTCTGATTTCTTGGGAGTGGAAAATTTGCTCATTTTTTAGTATTACGGCCGCCATAACATTATTTAAATGAATCCTTGTAAAAGTCAGTTTTTGAACGGCAGGAATTTGGAGTATGTGGCTCAACTAGGAAGAGGTACATTTGGAGTAGTTTACAAAGCCGTTGACTTGACATCTGGCGACGTTTTCGCTGTCAAGTGTTCAAGAAAAACTTGTAAATTCATATCAAGAGAATACGAAATTCTTAGAAAAATCGAAGGTTCACCGAATTGTGTCAAGTTTTTCGATATTTTTTACACTGTAAATGAAAAAAAAGACGCTACTCAACACCTGGTCTTCGAGTACGTCCCTGAAAATCTTTCCAGGTATTTAAGGAGGATGCGTGAACTTCAACAGTCTTTGAAAATCGAAGAAATAGTTAAAATCATGAAAATGATCCTCATCGGTCTCAAAGCTATTCACTCTAAAGGCGTCATGCATCGAGATATAAAACCTGAAAATATTTTAATCAACCCTGCAACGTTAGAAGTGAAAATCTGTGACTTTGGAAGTGCGAAAATGATGAACGAATCTGAAAATATTCCTTTTGTTGTTTCTAAAGCTTATCGAGCACCTGAGTTAACACTTCAATGCAGGGAGTATAAAAGTGAAATTGACATCTGGTCCGCTGGGTGTATTTTTATTGAGTTCTTCTTGGGACGCTCGTTGTTTTCAGGAAGGACTGACGGTGAACAGATTTTTCATCAAGTTAAAATTTTAGGACCTATTCCTGAAAATTCCCCGATTTTCCAGAATTCTTTACTTGAAAAAGAAATTTTAAGAAGAATCAACTCTTTTGGAGAAAAACATGATTTGAGGGAATTTTTTAAGGATTTCGCACAGGCTGAGTTGTTTGTTGATTTGATTTTAAACATGCTGAATTATGATCAGAACTTGAGATTCTCTGCGGATGACTGTCTTAATCATGCTTTTTTTAAGAAGTTTAATAATTAGATGGACTTTCTTGATACTGTGCTTCAGATTGAAGAAAAAGCATTTCAAGAAGGGCTTGAGGATGGAAAGGTCAGGGCTAGGGAAATTGCTGAGAAGGAAAGTAGGGAATTGGGAAAGGAAAATGGATTTTTTATTGCGAGGGAGTATGGGTTTATCATTGGGTTTACTGAAGTGGTTAATATGGAAGAGCATATTCGTGAGAAACACTTGAAGACTATTCAGGAGATTTTAGATGTTCATATTGAGCCTACTATGCCCGACCACGAGATAAACTCAAAAATGTTAAAACTCAGAAGTCTCTTCAAAGTCCTTCTAAGCCAAGTAAAAATAACCCTTCAATACTCAACAGAAACCGATCTCTTTTAATTAATTAATTATTCAAAAGTCCACAGTACTTCGTAGCTTGATTGACACAAGTCCTCGCATCAGTATAACTTAAAAATTCAAAGAAAAGTGACTTGGGATTATCACTAAAGTAAAACCCAACAATTCTCCTTTCCTTATTCTTACACCTAATCCGATACAAGTTTTCAAGTCTTCCATGATAAACAATAGTTTTCGTTTCCCCTCCATAGTTCCTAACGACTCCAACAGTAAAATAATTGTGATTGATAGCGATTTCATAAAAGTCTTCAGAAAGTGACTTATGAATTTTATCATAAAGACGACACTTATAAAGCCCAGTGTCAACATCGTCAAACTCATAGACCTGCACCTCGTTCAAAGAACTACTTCGAGTTTTCACTGCTTTTGTCTTGTTACTCGACCGTCTTCCAAAGCAAAAAATCCATCGCGTTCGAACTGGTCTACAAAGTGAACAATGGTCGTCAAAGTGATTATCCAACGGCAAAGAGTAACTTAATGCAAAATTATGACATTTCTCGAAACCACCTTCTACAAGTGATACATAAGGAAAGCCTTTAACTAGAAAAGCTTGAAGTAAATTTTGAATAACTGTCTGGGTCTTGTCGCTATCTTTTAAAAGCTTTTCTTGCAAGTCGAAAGTTCCTATTGAAAAATCCTTGCTTCCCATAAGACAAAAGTGAAAAATCCCTCGAATCTCGATGAACTGGTCTGGAAAGTCTAAAATACTTTGAGTGTCTTTGTAAAGGTCTGGGTGCACCAGGCATGTATTCGGAAAGACTCCTTCATGTTGTTCTTTTCCTTGACGGCAGTCAAGGATAATCAACGGCAGGTCTTTCACCCGCTTCACACACCAGGCGCACTGTTTAAACTTACAAGAACAAATTTTCATCTCAGGGTACGCACGGATCATCACTTCTTGAGGAGGGACTGTCAAACAGAATTCCTTTTCCAAAGCTTTTAAGCTAAAATTAATAGTCTCCAAGTTGTAAATGTTAAAATTCACAAGTCTCACAAAAATCGAATAAGGCATATTTTTCTTAATAAACCTCGCTTTTGGAAGAATCAAGTGCAACTCTTCTAAAGTGTCAAAATTTAAATGAGAAATTGCCTGAGCCACCAGGTAGTCTTCCTTGTCAATGATCAAGTGAGTCACATGCTGTAAAAAAGCGACAGAAACATAAACAAGGAACAAAGGGTCTGACTCTGCAAGCATTTCTTCCCAAAGCTCATAAAGTACTTCCATGTCGGTTAGTTTGAAAGCGAAGGCTGTTAGAAACCAACTGGATGAGTAAAGTTCTGGAGAAATTCGATTCATTTGGAAAAAAGCACTTAAACGTGGCTCGTGGTATCTTAGGACAAGGCGAAATATTAAAAAAAATGCTTGTAAAGGCCGAAAGTCCTAAATTAATTGTACTGGGTCTGAAAACATTGTGGTTAGATGGTGAAGGACGAAGAGGGTGAAAAGGTGATATGCTGTATTTTCTGGAACTTGATCTCGGATCATTAGTAAGAAAGGAGCGCATATCTCGTTTAGACCTTGCTTGTAATGGATTTTCTGGTCTTTGCAGAACTTTGTTAGCATTTTTTCTAAGAGATGCTGCTCGGCTTGATGAAGGTCACCCCCTCTTGTTCGCTCTACGTCGATTTTTATGATGTTTTGCTCAGGAAGGTCCAGGTCTAGCTCGAAGCTGTATGAAGGGACTTGCTGAACTTTTAAAAGTTCCTAAATTTTAATTACGAGCCATCGTTTGACCCTAAATTCCATGTAATAAGTATAATGAATTAAATGTTTTAATCGCTGACTTTTAATCAAAATTTCAATCATTTCAGTCTTCAGTCTACTTTATGAAATTTTTCAAGAATATTTTTCTCAATTTATACTTAAATCAAATAACAAGTCTCTTATTGATGATAGAAACCAAAAAATATTCATCTTGAAAAATTGAAATATTTATAAGTATTGAATGAAAATCTCACATGATTCAAGTTTTAACTAAACTAATCGCTCTCGGGGACTACTTTTCGACAATCATGGTCATCAATTAAAATTTCTCCTGGAGGAGCAGTTTCAAGTTTCATCAAAATTTTAATTTTACCTGCTATCGTGTTCTGAGGCTGCAACTCGGCTGGTAAGCTGTTTCTTTCAACGAGAGGAGGATGCTCGAAATCAACTACTCGATGAAGCCAATCATTCCAAGTTTCATTTGGGTCGCGAACTGGATCAATTAGTTTAGGTTCTCTTATGATTGGAGCCAGGGTGAAGTGAGGAACGACATCAGGAGGGATTCCTTTTTCTAGAGACATGAGAAATCCTGGGTAGTCAACATAACTAATATTCATATTTTTCTTGATTAAACTGTATTCTTCCGCACTTTTACTCGGTACCAGTCCAACATTATACAAAAAGTAGGCAGTGTTATAATACCCATACAAAACTGCAAAATCCGTCGCATTCATCAAATTCGGGCCAAGAATGCTAGTATCTGCCCCAAAGTTCAACAAAAATTTAACCGATTCCAAATTTCCCCTAGCCGCTGCCCACATCAAAGCCGTGAATCCAGCCCCAGCAGGTTTATTCAAGTCAGCTCCTAAAGAAATAAGCTCAGCTAAAATATGAGGACGGTCCAGATAAGCTGCCCGGGTAAGGGCGCTAGTCTTCCCGTCATCTGAAATAGGTTCATTGATGAGATTCGGGAATTTCTGGCAAAGATCTCTGACGCTTTCAGGGTCGTTCGCAGTGATAGCCACCCAAAGTTTATGTTTTTGTTCTGAGTTTCCCATTAAAGTTTATTATTAATATTGTGCTGAGTTGTTATTCGAACGACTTTTGAATTCCCTCTGAAGTTGAATGTTTTTCATCATTTTTACTAAGATTTAGATTTTAGCTGGCTATTATTTAATCAACGAATCGCTTTCACTGATTCGAGCTTTCAAGAGTCTTGAATAAAAAGCTAGTGATTTTTCTATTCAGAGAAAAAAGAGTCAAACTATTGAAGGTGGTTTTATTTAAAGTTAATGAAAAATATCTGAGAGAATCAAGAATGGTCGAGAGGGTCAGAACCATTTGAAGAATTTCGAGAAATTTAATGAATGATCAAGTTTATTGCGGAAAAGACCTGAAACTCCTGAATTGCTTTACTTTCTGATTCAACAAAACACAAAAAATTTAAAAATTGACTTAAAATCCAGCCATACGTTTCATAAAGAAACGTTTTCTTTTTCAGTAAACGATTTAAAATCGAAAGAATCCTGCTTTGATTGGCCTTTCCTCATTAAAATCCTTATTAATCTTAAACCTCAATCAAAAAACAACAGGTTTCTTCTAATATGTTTAGTTTATATGTAAAAAATTCAAATAATTCATTTGTGATGGAAAATAAATTAAAAAATGTCTCAAAGCAGAAATAACTGGACCGAAGAAGTAGCAGATATTTAGGAAGACCAGATAATAAAGGAAATCGTCCTCGTCCAAGGCAAGAAAAAATGGACTAAAATTGCCAAAACGATTAAAGACACTCTTGGAATCGATTCTCGAACTGGGAAACAATGCCGTGAACGATGGCATAATCATCTCAATCCTGATATTAAGAAAGATAATTGGAGTCCTGAAGAAGAGCTAAAAGTTTTTGAGCTGCAAAAGCGGCTTGGGAATAAGTGGAGTGAAATAGCTAATCAGATGCCTGGTCGTACTGATAACTCTATTAAGAACTGTTTCTATAGTGCGATTCGAAGAAACCTGAGAAAGTACAATAAAAAAAAGCCAGAGTCTGAAAAATTGAAAGGCTCACTAAAAAGTCTTTTAAAAAAACCTTCAATCCAGGCAATTTTAATGAAAAGTAGTTTCGACTCAGAATCAAAACATCCACAAGAAAAAAGTCAAGAAATCAAAAGTGAGATAATCCGTCCAATAATCCAACCCCTGACACCAATAGGGATGTACCAATACCCAATAACTCCAAGCACGACTCAAAGCATGATGTCCTCAAAATTCAGTTCAGCGTTTTTCAATTTTCCAGACGAGGCTTCTATATTAGAAAATAATCTGGGAAAACTTGAAAATGAAGAAGAAGTCTTTTCACCTGAATCACTGGCTTCTCACTACTTTATTCCTCAGTTCACTCCGAAAGATACTTTTCACTTTTACTTTACTCCCAGGAATTCAAACTCAGAATAAATCTCGTAGATTAAATATTTTGGAAAATGGGTAAATCTTCCAGTGAATTTAGGTTAATAAGGGTTATTTTGGTGGTTTAGAGAAAAATTTTTAATTTTTAGGCTTGTGAAGGTTTTTTGAGGTTTAAGTCTTTAAATGAGTAAAGTTTTAGAAGAATGAGTTTCATTTTGATTGTTGGAATCAACGAAATGTTAGAAAAATTTAGAATTAAAGTGCTGAGATAGCTTCACGAATTTTATTAACTGAAAATAGTTAAAAGTTCCTAGAGGTTTAAAAAAGTGCCAAGAAAGTGAATTGGTTTGTATCAAATACTTTAAAGTTTTGAGTTTCACAAACCTCTAAGAAAATACATTAAAGCAGATTTCCTCAATATTCACTAAATCAAATGCTTTAAAGTCTTGAATTGAAAAAACTAAATAAAGTACTTGAAAGGCAAATATTCTCTATATTCACCAAAACAAAAGTACCAAATTTTTAATTTTTTATAAATTTCAAAGAAAATGATTATCAACTAAACCTTCTCAATATTCCTAAAATTTTTCCAATCAAATTATCTCCCAATTATTCTAATCCTTTCAACTACCGACTTAATCAATTCACTACATCATTAAAAGTTAATAAGCATAATGACTTAAACAAAACTGCCTGATAAAAAAGTGAATTTGTTTACATCCTTCAACAGCCAAAGCAAGTAACTCCTTCATAACAGGAACACTTAGCTTACTACTTCCAAACTGTTCATAATTCATATAACTAATAAGCCCAGAAGACCCAAGCACAGCGACCCTAAACTCAGAAATAACTGAAAAGTTTAAACATTCCGCATAAGTGACATCTAAAATCGCTTTCCCATTAAAAAACCCACAACTACAAGACACTAAAAAGTCCTTCATCGGAACTCCAGCATCAATTAAAGCCAAGTTGACAGCATTGATAGCAGCACTTTCAACACTTCCATCATCCTGTAGAACCGAAATATGAATATCCAAGTCCGAATGAGGAATATTTTCAAACAAGACAACACTTTCCACCATATCCTTAATAACCTCTTCAAATTCATTCGATTTTTTATCACCCCTGACGACTTTTTTCCTTTCTCCAGTAGTGCAGAAATGAGCAGATGTAAAATAACAAAAAACTTTTCCTCTTTCTTTCTCAAATCGTGTTTGTTTAGGTCCATATACAGAGACCAGTACTTTCGTGTTGCCAAGTTGAAAAATCGCTGAACCATTAGAAGTATTGACGACTCCAACTTGAATTTTAAGATTTCTCAACTCTGCAAGTTTTCTACCGTCTTGTCTGAATCCGTAAAACAAAACTTCTTCAGACATTTATTACTAGCTAATAAAAAGGCTCTGAATTTTCTTCTGGAAGAGGTTTTTTCAAAGGCTCGATTTGAACTAATTCTTTTACAATGTCTTGAGTCTTGCGACGTGTCAGGCCTTCGAAGGCTTTTTTGGTTTCTTCGTCTTCTTGAAGTGGACGAATCACTTCGTCGACTTTCTTGCTGATTATTTCAAACATTTCTTCTAAAGTGTTTTTTCCTTCGTTGATGTGGTTTCCTGTGGGCACTTCTAGTTTTTCTTTGATTTCTAAAGTGTGACAGATTTTTTCTCCCCAGTTTACAACTGTGTTGTAAAAACTGATGTTTTTTTGAAGTTTTTCTTTGGACTGAGCGTATTCTTTGTAGTTTTCTGTGAGTTTTTGCTCGGTCTCGTCGATTTCTGTGTAGATTTGACGAGTACTGCCGGATTCTTCGTATCTGACGGATTTTAGTTGTTCTCTGGCTTCTTCGTTTTGCTTTTTTAGATGTTCGAGTTTTTTTTCAGCTTGAGCGACGGCAGTGAGTAAGTTGGCGTAATTGTTTTCACGGGTTAAGTATCTTTCTACGATTTCATTGACGTCGGTGAGGCCAGTGTAGGACTTAATCATATTATAAGCCTGCTCAAGAGGCTGATTTTTTTTAACTTCAC
Organism: Stentor roeselii; assembly: GCA_006503475.1. NCBI lineage: Eukaryota > Ciliophora > Heterotrichea > Heterotrichida > Stentoridae > Stentor > Stentor roeselii. The sequence continues at coordinate 37,562 of RSEH01000113.1, forward strand.
TGTTAAATCTTTTACACAAAACAATAAACCACATACGATGAAGCAAAATATTTTCCCTCAATTTCGACTCCTGTGAGTCTTTATCATCATTAGCAGCAGCTTCTGAAATTTCCGCCTGTCTTTTCTGTCTTTCTTCTCTTCGATATGCCTGTTCTTGCCGTTGTCTGACACTTTTTTCCAATTGAGAGATTTTTTCATGTTTTCTTCTTTGTTCAACAGCTAAAGTTTCTTTGATTTCCTGAAGCATGACTCGTGACTGGTACTGATTTTCTCTAATTTTTCGAAATTTATCAGTTTCACTGTCAACCAGGTAATTTGTTGACTTGAGTGAGGTCTGTAAAGAGTTTGCTTTCATTTCCATTGCAATTTTCTCTTGTTTCATGCGGTCCAACATGTATAAATAAGATTTTTTGCACATAAGCTCGTCTTCATGTTTCTTTTTGTTCTGGTCTAGGATTGTTTGAAGGTTTTCGATTCGACTTTGAAGTGATTTACTGTCTTGGTCTGTCATTGTACTTGCTGTGTTTAACTTTTCTAGTTCTAGTTTCAGCTTCTCGCAATATGCACGCTTTTTACTGTTCGACTCTTTTGTCTTGTCGTGCTTTTTACGGATTAGAGAAAGTTGGGATGCTACTTCTTTAGTGTCGTCGGAACCGCTGAAGAGCTTGTCGTCTAAGTCACTTCTTGAGTAGTCGGTTATTAGGAGGGGAGAGTTTTTGGAACGGATTAATGGGGAGAGAGATCTTCTTGATTCTTTCATTATATATAAATCTCATAGTTCTAACAATACATCCATTTAGTTCAAACCAGCTAATTGAATACAAATGGAATCCACAAAACTTTGTTGGTAAAAATCATCCAGCTGGGACTTCCAAGGACTTTTCAGATTTTTAGCCTTATTCGAGATGTTACGAGAAATAGTTATCTGCAGCATAATAGTTCTTTACTGCATGAAAGAAGAATTTGGAATAATTTTCTACTACTATGCGATCAGTAAATTTAATCAGATTTTATTACTTTCGTTCCAAGTCTTTTGATGACTTCAGTTGTTTACTTCAAGTTTAGCAGACCAGTCCTTGTAGAAAAAAGTATTCCCTGTTTCTATAATGTCAAGGTAACCACAACCATTTGTTGGGTGTTAGAGTCGATTTGCATGCTCATTATCAGAGCTCTGCTTAGGATTGAATTGACGACGATCATTGTTGAAGCCGTCTTTTTGGGTATCGGGATCACTATTGACTTCGCTTTTGTTTGCTCTGTTAGAAGTGTTAAAAATATTGCTGTTCGAGGAGAACCTATGCAACCTGCTCATTTTGGACAGCCGATTGAAGTTAAAAGTGCTGTGGTAGCCAATCCAAACATACAAACTTTCATCGTTGAATCAACAGAGATCTGTGAACTCGGTTCATACCCAACCAAAAAATTCGAATCAGAAAAAAATCTTCCAGAAAACAAAGAAATAATCATCCAAGACTTTACCCTTCGTAAAAACAGCGATTCAAACAACTCCCATCCGACCGACCTAAAAATAACCGACTTGAACACAATTAATAATTAACCTTAGTTTCAAATCATCAAGAAAAAATTCATAACTCTTCTCTTCAGCCTTTTTTTTGAAGTAAAACTCGGAAAACTTTCAAAAATTCCTAAATTCGAAGCAGCCAAATGAGAATCAGGAGAAACTGTCGAACTTCTCGTAATGTGAAGTGTCGGCCTGATGTTTACTTTTTCTCTCAACACATGTCCTGGAATTTCTCTTTGAATAAGTCGAAAATTTTTCGCTTTTCCTTCCCATCCTTTGAAACTTTGACTATTTTCAGTGAATGTTGAATGAAATTTCAAGATCAAAGGACAAATATGTTGATTTTTTTCATCAGATGATAGAAAATAGTCAGATTTTCTTGAAACTAAAACCAAAAAAGAAAGGCCGTCAATATGGAGGTCCACATGAGAAGATTTTTCAGTGACAGTCAAAAGATGAGAAGATATGTAAAAACTATGACTGAATTCCGAGTGAGTTTTAAAAGACTGAAAAATCAAAGAATTGTCTTTCATGATCTTGCGTTTTGCCTTCCATTTATAAGTGACCAGTTCGATTTTATGTGTTTTCTCTTCAATCCGGACCATCCAGAGATGTTTAGTTGCAGAAGACTTGAAGTACTTTCCAACGAATTCAGTTTTATAATCAATAGCCTGAGCAATACCCGACATTAATAACCTTTGCGAAATCCACGATAAATAATTATCTGTGAATGATTCTTCATATTAAAGTCCATGAAAAACAAAAGAACAAAAGTCTCAAAACTTGACCTGGTCTATTCTCCCACTTCTCAGTCTTGTGTTGATTTACAAACCTTGCCGACACTTGGAAGGTCAAAAGCTTCTCCTTTGTATCCCTACTTGAACTTTACCTACACTTCCCCTTTCCTACCGCATATTCAACTCACTCGAATCCGTGACCGGAAGTCAAAAGAAACAGAAGTCACTCCTGCACTTGTCTCTCAAATAGTCAAAAAGTACTTCCTTCCCATCTTCGAAGCTCAGAGACAAAGACAAAAAAATTTAAACACAGCTAAAACTGCTGAATATAGCAAAAGCTTAAGTCAAGTCATTGAAAGTGAATTGAAAAAATCTAGAAAAATATTGAAAAAGTTGCAAAGTGACTTAAAACATATTGAGAAGGATAAGGAAAAGAAGATGCAGGAGATTATTAGTTTGAAACAGATGATTATTAGTCATCAGACAAACTTTCAATGTGGAAAAATCGTGAATCCAAGAGTAAAACAAAGAAGTCTTCAGTTTTCCATGAGTAAAATCGTGAAAGACTTCGAAACTGTGAAGAAAAAAAACGAAAAAGAAATGAAAAAACTTTACTTTGAAGCTATTCAGAACTCGACTTTAGATGACAAGGCGAATACTTTAGACCATTTCAATTCTTTATTTAGAATGAAAAGTGAAAATATGGGAGAGATTTTAAAAGGACTTTTCTTTGCTAATAACGAGTTGTCAATAAAGAATTTACAGTTCAGGTTCAATAATGAAATCAAGGCTCTTAAAATATTTTGTGTAAAACTTGACTCTTCAGAGTACAGTGATTGTATCAACATGCAACTGATCATGCACAGCATTCAAACCACTGCAGGTCAAGCCCTGGAAAAGTTTATCGAAAGAAACAGTCTCCAAAAAGACCTAAAGATAAAATTTTCGAAATATTCCTACGAAAAAGACGCTTTTTCCAATGAAATCAGGAAAAACACTGAAGAAAAAGAACTAAACCTCAAGAAGTTCATTGAAACCGAGAAAAAAAGTATCGTTCTCGAGGAAGAGTACGGAAAAATGAATAAACGTTTAAAAGAAATCAACTTCAGGAATAAACTTGCAGACCAAGAAGAAAAAATCTGCAGAAACTGTAAAAAGTACTTCATGGAAAAAGATAATTTCAACTGGTCATGCACTACTCATCCCAGTGAATATGGAACAAGCAAATTTTACTATTGTTGTGGAGCAACTAATAAAGACTCCCCGGGCTGCAGGAAATCAAAACATGTTTCAGAGGAACTAGCAGAACAAGAAGAAACCCGCAAAACTATCTACCATACAAAACTTAAATGTCTTACTTGTGGCGACTTAGGACATCTTTCTATCGAGTGCCAAAAAGACCCTAATCCTAAAGTTTTGTTTGATAGTGAAAAAATTTCATATAAAATCAAGAAAAAAGTTAAAGTTTTTCAGTCTAAAGCAGAAAAACTTCTGAATAGCAGTGAGTCTGACTTTAGTGATATTGAATATACGAAAAGAGGAGCTGGAATTGAAATGGCTCCATTATCGGCGAGATCGGGACAGGTATTCAAATTTCTAGATGATTAGTGATGGTTAAGTACTAAATGTCTAAAATATGCTGAGATCTGTGATAGGCTGGATTTTCTCGGTTTGAGTTGTCGAATTTTTGGATCTCCTCTGCCAAGCCCAACTTCTGAGAATGAAAGTAAAGAGTAATAAAGACTGACGAAAGTACGAGAAGAGTGAGTATGCTTATAACTAAAAGCTGTTCATTAATGCTCATTTTTCTTTGAAAGCACTGGAAAATGATTAAAACGCTATTGAGGATGAAATAAAATGTTTGGATAATTGCGAGGTATTTCAAGTTTTCAGCACATGACCTTATATCTTTACTTCTCATATAAGAATAAGCACAGAGGGCTTCATATGACAAGTAAATGCCATAGAGCCAATAAAGCACACCGATGAAGTCAAGTACGATGGTCATGTACTGCTCTATATCTGAGATATTAGAGAAGACATAGTATAAGGAATAATAAACTGATTTGTAAGCGATTGAAATCAAGCAGTAACTGATCACTAACAAGTCGAAAATCTTGCAGTCTTCTTGGTAGATGTCAATTTGAAGGGTATGGTGAAGTTTAATATCTTTGTCATCTCTTTTTCTAAGCCCAATAAGAGGAATTTCCATAATTATAATTAAATTTCTATATTATCCTAAATATCTCAGAATTTCTCTCTTTTCAACTCATTTAAAATAATCTACCTTAATAAACTTTTAATATCTTTAACCACTTCTCCTACAATCTTAACCGAAACATTAGGAAAAAGTTTGTTGATTGAATTTTCTAAGAAGCTGATAAGACTCTCCGCAAATCTCAACATTTGCAAGATTTTTCCTCTATTTTCCTGAAGACTGGCCTTGATACTGTTTTGCATTTTTCGACATTCAGCGAGTTTTTCTCCAAGATTATGATTTAAGCACCTGTTGAAGTCTTGTACAAGTCTTTCTAAATAATCAGGCTGCTTGTGAATAAGGATAAGTTCCCTGACAGACGCAAGTAGACTAGTGATGGTTTTAATGATATCACAGTTCATATCTGAAACTTCAGCAAAAGCCTGCAGTTCAACCAGTTCATTGATCAGTCCAGTTCGAGTTTCTTTATCTTCCAAAGGAATCTCGAGTGTGTTGTTCATGTCAACTTGTTTTTCTTCATCAACAGTTTCAATTTTCCATTCAAAATCATCTTCTTCATGGACATCTTTAGTTTGTATCAAGGCGCAGTACTTGTTTTGAAGTTCTTCAAAGTTCCCTAAAAATTCAAAATCACGGAGATGAGAAATGACTGGAAGATCAACGTGACTATTATGATTATTTTTCGTGATACTTTCATAAGCCGATAGGATATTCATAAGCTCTTGAGACTTAACCATTTCCACAACTTTCAAATAAATTTCAGGAATTTTTCTAGTCTTTTGCTTTAACTCATACTGGATGTTATTCCCTGAAACTTCATAATTTTTGCATTTTTCTTTGTAAAATTTTTCCTTCTTTTGAATCTCTTCTGAAATTTGGGTCTCTTTATGTATCAAGTCCTTCAGTTGTTTCTCTAAACTTGATTCAGCAGATTTAAAAGAAGGAATATCATAATTTCCCAGTTGCAGTAAGTTTTTCGCACAATCAGCTAAATGAAGATTGTTTTTTTCATAAGATCTCATCAGATTCTCCCATTCATATAAAGTTTCATTCGAGTAATTTCCAAACATAGTTCTACTCTTATCAACCCCAGATTGATTTTCCATCATTTTCATCACTTCTCTACACTGCAAGTATCCAGAGACTTCCTGTACGAAGACCAAATCAAATTTCTTATCAGCCTGTAGTTTATTAAGTGCAAGTCCATGTTTTGTTTCAACAGGTTTCAAGTATTTTGCCCAGTTTTTATCAAGTTTTCTTCGAACAACGAGCCACTCGTTGATTTGGTCAAGCCTGACATCGAGCAGTTCCATAATATTAGATAAATGGAAGGGACAAAAAATGTGATCGGATTACGAAGAGAGTCCAAAAATTACTGGGAAAGACGAGTCGGACTCGTGCCAGACCACGTCGCTTTTTTGGTCCAAATGGGCATCAGGGTCATTGTCCAGCCTTCCATGACCCGGTGCTTCACTGACACTGAGTTCTTAAGAGCAGGGGGCGAAATCAACGAGGACCTGTCCGAAGCCCAGTTGATTATAGGGATTAAGGAAGTTCCCATTCATGAACTTCTTCCAAATCGCACTTACATGTTTTTTTCGCATACTTTAAAAGGTCAGTCTTATAATATGCCCCTTTTAGATGCCTTGCTTAGTAAAAACATCAGACACATCGACCATGAATGTATTAAAAATGCGCAGGGAAGACTTGTCGCTTTTGGAACTTTTGCTGGAAACGCGGGAGTTATTGACTTTATTCAAGGACTTGGAAAGTATTTGTTGATGAGAGGACTGGCGAATCCTTTTTTATATGAAAGATTTAGTTATATGTACTATTCTTTAGAAGAGGCTTTTGAAAATATCAGGAAAATCGGGAAAATCATTGAAAGTCAAGGTATTCCTTCTGTGCTTAGACCGATGGTCTGGGGAATCACGGGTACTGGAAGATGTGCTGAAGGCGCTTTAGCTGCTTTAGTCAATCTTCCACATAAAATTATTAGTCCTGATCAGCTGGAGACTCTTGAGGAGAGTGAAGAAAGCAGAGAAGTGATTTATATTGTGCAGTTCGGGACTAAGGACATGTATTGCAGAGTAAATGATGGAGGGTTTGATAGAGATGAATATCGAAAACAACCTGAACTTTATCGGTCTGTGTTTAAGGAAAAGTTTTCTGATAAACTTGCTGTTATTGTTAATTGTATTTATTATGAAGAAAAGTACCCAAAAATATTAACTGTCAATGATCTTCAACAGGGAACTGGAAAGTTACTTGGTGTTTGTGATATTTCTTGTGATTATTTAGGATCTGTTGAAATTTGTAGGAAATTTACTACTCCTGAAGATCCTTTTTTTCTTTATAATCCAAGTGATAATAGGATTTATACTCTTGTGCAGGAAAATGCCAAAAATTCGATTTTGTATCACAGTATGGACTTCTTGCCTTCGGAACTGCCGAGAGATGCTTCGAATCATTTCTCGAATAAGTTGTTTGATTATGTGGTTGAATTGGCTGCTGACGACGCAAATACTCCATTTGAAGACCTGCAACTAAACCCAGACATAAAAAACGGAATAATGACATGTCACGGAAAACTCACTCCAAATTTCGAGTACATCACTGAGCTACGCCGAAAAAACGAAGAAGCCGCAAAATCAGTAAAAGTCGAGAACAAGTCAATCAGTGAAATAATCGGAAAGATCGTAGATGACTGTCCAGAGCTAGTATCAGACATCCGAAACGCGGCCTACCATCAAGAAATGTGTCCAGAGTCCAAAGAAGCAATTCTGAGGATAGCAAAATTATTAGAAAGTTAGATAATAATGAAAATCAAAAAGGCTTTGCAAGTGCTTTTAAAAGACGAGTCGAAATTAAACTCTTTAGTCCGAGCAGCTTTTTCTGCCATTGATAAAGATGAGTCGGGAGAAATTGATGACTTTGAATTGTATGATATCTTGAAACATGTTTCTCATGATGATGAAGGAGTTCTTAAGTTTGAGGATGTCAAGGCGGCTATGTCTGAATTGGATACTTATAATGATGGGAAGATCACTATGGAAGAGTTTAAGGCTATGGTCACTGCGGCTCTTAACTTTTTGTATCAACGAGAGTCGAATAATTAGATTTATTTTAGGAATTTACTTTGTATTGTAAGGTTTTATTGATGAGTTTAGAGAAATTAGAATTTTTGAGGTTTTATTTTTTTATTAGGAAATTTTAGAGGATTTCAGGGAAGGAATTCTAATAATATGGGATTAGTGATTAGGGGATTATTGAAATGTTGAAGATTTGGAGGGTTTTTTAATATGTTCATAGTGGTTTGTGGGGTTTAGATGATTTCGTCAGCTTTTTGTTGAGAATTTATTTCTAAAATAACTAGCCTAGTTTAGTGGTGAATGATGTATGCAAAGCAATATCCAAATCTAGCTCCATAATGTCCAGCCCAAAACTTTTTATCCTTTCCACTGAACTCCAAAACAGCGACTTCATCATCAGCATTGAGTTCAATCTGATTAATAATCAAAAACCAAGGATTACTCTCAAAATACTCATCAAGTTCGATACTTTGAGTCTGCTCTCTAGTATTATTTCCTGCAAGAATTTTGATTTTTAATTTAGCCATTGACTCACAATCAAATCTTCTGCAAACAGGTGATCCTACAATAAGAGTACATTTCATATCTGACCTAACAAGACCATTTAAGTCAATTCTCTGTGTAAGAGATCCCCAGTTAAATGAACTCACAAAAACCCTATTCAGGTTTCTATAAACAGTAAAGTCTTCAACGGCCCAGCCATGTCCTCCGTTGTCGACTATCCAATGTTGTAATCCTTCCTTCCCATATGGATTTTTTATCAAATTTTTACTTTTTTTTAAGATTTCGAAGATTTCTGTTAGAGATGTTGTCGAGATTCCAGAAAATTTCTGAAAAACTTCAGAAAAATTTTCTGAATTTGTTGGGATGTTTGTTCTGAATGTAAGGAAAGAGAAGATGAATCCAGACATTACTTCCATGTTTTGAAGATGGCTATGGAAGAAGTGGTTTAGGGACAAGATGTTTGTTAGGTCTGGGGATGAAAGGAATGGAGAAGTCCTTTTTAGGATAAGGAGAAGGTGTGCTTGAAATATTTTATCTTGATGCCCTAATTCCATTTATTATATGTGGTAAGTATAAGGATAATGTCTTTTAAATTCTTATACTTAAACCAAATAATCTATAATCTTATTTTTTCTTAGAATGCAAAATCGAATACCTCGAGCTGAGTTCTTCTCCTCCTAATTTACTTGTATCAATAAAAATCCCGTTCATAGCATTCACAAGAATTTCCCGATTAATAATCTCAGGTTCTCGAGTAATCATAAAAAAAGACCAGTTTCCCCAGTACTTAGCAAAAGTCACTCTTTCAATATTTTCAGTTTCCATAAAAGTTTTCAAATCATCAGGAAATTCATACAAACTCCAAATGATGAAAGAGTCTCCTGAAGGTTCTTTGAATGTGTCGATGCTGACAGTCGCTTCTTTTTCCCTTGAAAACTTGAATCTTTTATAAGCAACTTTCAAGGTTTTTCCGTCTTGGTTCAGTTTGATAGAACGAACAACAAGACCTTTAGAGTACATAACAAAAGGGAAAGTCCAGGCTAGAATAATTCCAAAAAAATTGTGAACAAACCCTTGAAGTGTGATGATGATGTTAAAAATCAATGGAAAGATAAGTTTCCAGCAATATTTCAACTTAAAAGGCAATAAAAAAGACCTTTTTTTCGCTTGATAAATCAAAGCATAACCTGACTCATCGAATATCAATTCTTTTAAAGGTGTGTAGCTGTATTGAAACTCGTTTAAGTCTTCAATAAAAAAAGGTTCTATTTCTTCTTCATCACTCTTTCCAAAACTGCTTATATACTGAGGAACGTGCTTCCTTTCAACGATCTGGTTTGGGTTAGGAAAGTATTCTTTGAAATCTTTCCTCTCAACCTCAAGGTCTTCCTTTTTCAATTCTTTGATAGCTTCTTGCTCTTTTTCAACGATTTCATTAGGTTTAGAAGGAAACTTATCACTGAAGTACCTGAAGTTCTTCCATACTCTGCGAAACATTAAATTAAGAAATAAAATCCTAATAATCTAATCATCCTAAAAATCCTTCCCCATCCTTCCTAAAAAAAAACTTAATCATTCTAAAATCCTTAATATTCTTAAATAAAATTCACTAAAATCTTCCATAATCAATCCTTTTCTAAACCTTCTTTCAACTTCTATAACTCTCTAAAAAATCCTTACTATTCTCTTCCATAAAGACTCCTAATCCCATCACAACCAAAAAAAAAATCCTACTAAATCCTTCATATTTCTAATCAAAAACTTCTAATCCTATCTTTAATAATAAAACATTCTAAAAAATCCTCGAAATCGCTTTAGCATCTAAAGACCTAGCCCTTCTAAAGTTTCTCAATTTTTTCCTATGAACCTCTCTAGTCCTTTCATCAACATACGAAATTTTCCTAGTCTTAGTGAAAGAAATCCCAAAGGCAATATTTTTCGTACAAAATTCATAATTAGGGCGATATGAACAAGGAGTCGGCGTCATCGAATGACTTGCCAAGTTTTTTGTCTTCGAAATCAAACAATTCTGAACTCTTCTTCTTTTCGGAGTCGAGGGGTTATAAGCCCCGGGTCCAGGAACAGGTTTTATATAAAAAAGTTCTCTTTCTTTCACTGTTTCCAAACTGTAGTCTCGACAATGGTTCGAGTTGTTAAAAGAACTCTGCGAAAAATAAGACTCAGGACTTGGAGATGCTTGACAATGCTTTGAAATCAACGGCTTTCGACGACCTAGTCCAAAGGTGCAGCTCTTTCTGCTTAGAGTGCTTGGCAAGAGCAGAAGGGAAGGGTCGTGATTTTCTTTGGCTCTGGGAAATCTTGAGGATTTTGGAAATGAAAACTCGTTTTTTTTTGAAGTCGTTTTTGGAATAGGCTTGATTGAATGCTTCATTTAATTTTAAACCATTAACGGAAGCTTTAGGTTAAGGTAAGATGGAATTGAGGTTTATTTAAATTTCACTTTTGGGTGTTAATGAGAGGGAATTAGATGTGAAAATAAGGAAAGGTCTTTATTTGGGTGAGGAGAGTAAAGAGTTTATTTTAGAATGTTTTTAGATTTGTTATCTAAACTAATAGGCACTTTCTGTCTATTCAGCTTTTCTTCCATAAACGACTCCATCTGGCCGAATTAAACAACTTTCAACGTTTTTATCTTTGACGTCAACAACAGGATAATTGAATCCTTCTGGGAGTTGGAAGTCATTCACCCTCACAAAAACAGGTTTTTTCTGATTCCTAATCAAATGACTAGGAAGAGTCCTCAAATTAAAGACATTTCCTTCATACTTCACATGCGTGTTCTTCGCAAGCATGCCTCCGGTAGCATCAAAAAATCCTTTTTCATGAGAATAAAGCAGATCCTCTTTAGGAAAGACCAAAGGAATCAAAACCTCATCATCCTGGTAAATCTTTTTCATCTTCACATCATCAAAAAACATCTTCAAAGCCATTTGAGAAGCCCAAGGAAAGACACTTTTTCCAAAAGGTACCTTCGAGCAGAAGCCAGCAACAGTTTCTCCGAACTCAACATCGACTCCTGCTTTGGTATAAGCCTTGACAATTCTTTTAAACAATTCCGCACTTCTCTTCACAATATTTCTATTATGAGTAACAACTTCTTGCTCATAAGAATCAAGTAGTTCAGGGTAAGCGAATTTCCAAAAAAGGTTATTCACGTCTTTAAGACCAAGGTTCAGTCCAAAGCCTCCGACTGGGGTGGTCACATGACTCGCGTCCCCTGCGATGAAAACGTTTTTATTCTTCACAGTCCTTGAGTAAGTCGAGAACAAGTTCCAAGGTTTCACTGCCTGAAGGTTAATATCAGTTATTCTCGCCCCTCTTCCAACACACTTGTTGATCATATCAACAAAGTCAATATCTCCAGGTGACTGAACTGCCGGGAAATACTTAGAATGCAAGATAAAATCCGCTTCTTTCAAGTTATGCAGGACTAAAATGCACAAAGCGTCTTTATTTGAAAGAAAAGTCAACATTGCAGGGTTTTTCGTACAAAGATCTCGAAGCTGCTGGGAGAAAAATCGAGAACTCAGCATGTCTTCCTTGATAAAAGCAGGCTCGTAGCCGAAACCTGCGATTTTTCGAATTTTACTCCCGGCGCCGTCACATCCGATGAGGTAGTCGGCTTCGTAGGTCTTGCCTTCCACGGTCTTAACGACGACTTTTTCGTCGTTGGTGAAGTTTTCGAGGGTCTGGTTGAAGTGGATCTCGACAGATGACGGTAAAGTGTCTGCGAGGATCTTTACAAGCTTGTGCTGGGATAAGTGAGTCACGTTGTAGTCAGTCAGTTTCAGGTTGTCAAACCACTCTGGGGATTTTGAATGGTCTACTAGCCGATAGTAAGGCTCACGAAGAGTCGAGGTGTAGATGAAGTCTTTCCATTCTTCTAATGGGGGAGATTGACGGTATATTTCTGTTTCTGCTTTAAATAGCGAAAAGATTTCCATCGTTCTTGATGATAACACGTGAGCGCTTGGGTGGTCGGTTAAGGTTGAATTCTTTTCGAGGACTGTGGCTTGGATTCCGATGTTTGAGAGAAGATTCGCCATTGTCAGACCTACTGGACCTGCACCGACTATTAGAACCCTTTTATTCATTTATCCGTTTTTTTTTATGGGAGAAAATAAGTTTATACTGGGGTTTTAGAAAGATTTAAGGTGGATGAAGGTTTGGCGAAAGGGTTTAGAGGGATTGAGTTTTGGGGTGATAGTTTGTTTTTATAGTATTGTGTTTAGATTTGAGGAGGTTTTTGATTTAAAATTTCGTTATTAGTGAATTATAATTTATCAGATTTATCTACAAAATCATGACTTAGAGACTTTATTACAGATTTATTAAGTTTTTGTGATTTTAAGGAATAGAGTTTATTTTAATTGGTATAAATACGTTTAATAGCATGTTAAATAACCATATCTAAATTAAATATCCTTCAAGTTGAACACTCCTCAAAGATCTGCAACATTTCCAGTTCCGAGAATGTTCGACTTAAATAATAAATGAAAATAAACGACAGTGAATCAGTAAAAAAAATTTGAAAGAAAAATATTATCTGAATTTCATGTTCAAGATACTTGGTAGAATTAAACCAAATATACTTATGATAGATGATTTTTTTAGTTTTAATATATGTAAAAGTATGCAAAAAATAATGAAATAATGATTTCTCATATAAATTAGTGCTCAATAATACCAGATAGCTTATTCAGTTACATATGGACTGCGTATTTGTGTGAGTATCATATATTTTATCTTACTTAAAAAATTGATCTTATATCTTGACAGATAATGATTTTAAAAGGAAGTACCTAAAATGCTATATAAGAATCTTGCGAAATAGTAAACAATAAGTGTTATTCCCTCAAAACCTACACTATTCCCTCCATATAATCAAAAAATCATTAAAAGCACTCCTAAAAACATATTGATTATATTTTTCCAAACACCAAAAAATCAACAAAACTAAAAAAACCTCTCTATCCAAAACATGAAAAAATAACCAAAAAGTATTTTTCCTCATCCAAAAGTTTATCCTTCAATTCTTTAAACAAATTATGAATAATAATCACTCATGGGAATCTGCTGCGGGTCTCAGGAAAAATCTCGAATTATAAACGAAATTAAAGCAGATATTTACAGCTTGCCAATCGTAGTCTACAGCAAAGCAGGATGCCCGAAGTGCCTTCGAATCAAATCAAAACTTTTTTCAGTCAGAGCAGAGCCTAAAATAATTGAAGTCAGGCAATATTACATGAAAAATATTCTCAGGGAAGTCTCTGGAAAAAAAACTTTTCCTTTTGTTTCACTTTGGGGAAAGTTTATGGAAACCCGAGAAATAGAAGCTGAGATTAGCAAAGGGTCTTTAGATGGTCTCAAAAAAGGATCATCTCAGAATTTCAAGACTTAAAATGTTAATGATGCTAGAGTCATCGATGATTGAATAATTTATCAATTTTTAGGTCTTGGTGAAGGTTCTTTAGCTGGTTGTGAGGTTTAAATATTTGATAAGAACTCAAGTTAATATTAGGGAAGTATGTTAAAATTTATTAGTTAAATCAAAGTTTGAACTAAAGATTTGTTATATAATATTATTGTAAACTGAAGAGTGATTTGTTTAATTATTTGATTTTAATTCATCATTCAAGTCTCCCATTCAATTCTTCCAACTCTTTAAAACAATAAATTTTGCTAATATTCTCCAATGGAAAATGAGCCTATCTTTCGTAAAGACTCAAGTGATGAGAACATAACTGATGCCCAAGATCTGGAAGAAAACAAATCATCAAGTTCAAGTTCATCCATAGCTGAAATGGTTTCAAATGATATTCCAATTAAAAATCTCTACCCTGAGAATAGCTCAGATAGTTCAGACTCTGAATCAGAAGAAAAAGAGACTCCATCCTATTCCAAAACTCCCCAGCAGCCAGAGCGTCGTCGAACAATGCAAGACAAATTATCAAGTCTGTCTCAATACGGAATCGAGATCACGGTGAACAACCCTCAAATACGACACACAACGTTCCGTCAGCACGTTCTTTACACAGTCTCAGGAACCGACTCACTGGGTGGCTTCCAAGTCCAAAGACGATACAAAGAATTCCTGGCACTAAGAAAAGTCTTACTAATAGAATGGCCAGGGTGTTGCATTATTTCTCTGCCCCCCAAGCAAGCATTGGTAACTTTTACACAGGGCAACCTTGAAGCGAACTTCATAGAAAATCGACGAAAACTTCTGGAGTACTTTTTAAAGAACCTCACGAAAAACTCTTACATTTTAATCAGTGAAGAATTTCAGTTCTTTTTAAGAGGACCTGTCAACTTCCACAATTCAAACATCGCGAATAAACCAGCGAATTACGTTCAAATCGGCCAAAAGTACTCGAAAGTCTTTGAAAACTACTGGAATTTTAAAACAAGTCCTGAAGCTGAGAAGGATATTTTAACATCTGCTGATTTTTTCAATCAGGGAAAGGCAATTATAGAGAAACTTGAAAAAGCTGCTGAAGAATGTTTTATGATTTTTAAGGGTTTTGAGAAAAAATCAGCGGAAATCGTGAGTGATATTCAAGAACTTACTAAAATGTATGAAAAACTAGAACTTTACCTGAATCCTCAGGATCCACATGAAGATCCTTATGTTGAAATTAGAACTTGGTGCAGGAATAACTTACTTGAGGTTAAAGGAATTTGTGAATGTGTGCATCGAAGGGCTGAAATCGAAAAAGTGAAAAAATCTTTGATTGGGAAAATTGAGGATGAGAAAAAAAGTATTCAAAAACGACAGGCTGGCAAAAAGAAGCTAGTTCAGTACTTGAATAAGAAATCTAATGAATATTATATCAGTCAAAGTGAAGCTAATATTCAGCAGTTTGAAGCATGCATCGCGGCTATTGATATTATTATGAATATTTCAGCTGCTATCTTTTTACAAGAAGAAGTCCCGAGTTTTAAACAGAAAAAAACTAACACCTTGCATATTGTTATGGAAATATTTGAGGAAATAGGAGACAAGGAAATCGGTAAGTTCATCCAAGAGTTTGAAGAAATTCATCAGAAGATTTAGATAGGTTATTAATCAGAGTTATGCAAGATAATTCTATTAAGTTATGACTGAATATTAAAGAACAAAATTAATTATAGTACACTTTTTTCTCATCAGGGGTCATCTTCTTCCAAGCCTCCGAAACCAAAAGTCTCAGCTCTCGAGCAGTTCCTTCAGTTTCATTATTTTTTTCTTTCCAACTCTTGCTGAAAGCTTGAAAAGCAGCCCGTCCGCGACTTTGAAAATTGTTCCTGCGTCTAGAACTGGCAGTTTTCGTTGCAGTATTAACCCTGAGTGAAGAATATTCTTCTTTCACTTTGCTAAGAGACTTTTCCGTTTCAGCGAGGGCGAAGGTCAGGCTGAAGAGTTTTTTGGACAAAATTTTGATTTCCGAGCACAAGTCTTTTTGTTTGAGGCTCGTGGCACAAAAAGGTTGTTTTTCAGTCTCAGGAAGGGCCTCCCAAAGAGTTTTGGCTTCTTTTTCAGAAATGCCTTTGCTTTGCCTGAACAAAAACAAAGGATTCTGAGCGGGCCAGACAAGGTTTTTCTTGATCTCAGGGGTTTTTAAGGAACCCACGAAATCGACTGAGAACTCTTTAGCTGAAAGATTCATTTATAGAAAGGCTTTACAGGGGCTTTTATAGTAAAAAATAAGTGGCTTTAGACATTAACGACTATTTATGTTGAATGTTGTTGGATTTTGGATTTTTATTTGATTTCTAAGATGTTTTTTATGAGAAGAATAGGAAGGAGTTTTATTGTCTCAATTATTCAACTGAAGCGATCAATTTTTATTGAGTGAATATTTAAATCCAATTTATTAAACCTTTAATTTGATCTAATATATCATCTTCTCAATCCAAGCTCAATAATCATAAAATCCTTAAATATAAATATTCATTAACTCAAAGCACTTCCTATGACTATAATCCACTCCTCTCAAACAAACAACACACAAAACATGAAAATTCTTACAAATGGCTAAAGAGCTTGAGCTTTCCTTCACACAAATCTCTTTACAAGTCTGACATTTCATTTCCTCATAAAAATTATTCCTTCCTAGACCTTACATCTGAAACTCAATACAAGAAATTCCTCGATGTCCTCGAGCCTTGCAAATAAGACAAAAGTTTTTTTTACATTTCTTACAAGTTCCAGGCAAGTCAAGATTCGCTTTTTCAATAAATGAACAATTAGGACAACAACTAAATATTTTTTACAAGAAAACTGGAACATCTTTAAAAGTAAGTCGATTCCAGCTTTTCTGTTCATAAGGACAACAAAAACAAAAAGGACTAGGCACCAAAGGTTGAGCGGCATTGACACAATCAATACAAATCACATGTCGACAAGCAGAAACCACTGTTTTTTCAGGCATGACTGATTTTTTACAGTTCAAACAAGCGACTTCTACACTTAACATCTGCTGTTTCCTGCATTTAACACAAGAAAATCTGTTATTCGGTCCAGTTATCTGTTCTAAGCACGAGGTATGTGAAAAATACCTGCAACACTGCACTTTTTTCGAGTAAGGGTCACATAATCCATGACACATGGCGCATAAGGGAACAAGTTTTCCGACTTTAATAAAGCAATTCAAAGATCGCGCCAAGTTGATACTTTTTCCGACCATCTCAGAAGGAATCGAGTCATCCGAATAACTCGAAACCATGTTACTAAGAGAAACTCTCAGTTCTTTAAACAACTGAGTCTTATGAGTCATCACTTTAAACTTGTAACTTTTCAGGTTCGGAAGTTTCATCAACTTGGAAATCGAGGACTGAATACCTGACTGGTTTCTTCGCCCGAGGAAGTTGTTTAAAAGTTTGATTTCTGACTGGATGTCTGATAAATCTGTCATTTTCTTTATGGACTATAATATGGACTGGGATGATATCGCCAAACATGCTGAAGAGTCTCTTGACAAAAGAGTCTCCAGCATCTCTGCTGTGCTCAAGTCGAATAAACTTCAGATAAATAAACTTGTATCGGTTTGTGAGGCGCTGGAAAAACACTTCAAAGGAAACAACTTAAAAAAAAATACCAGCCCTGAACATGCCTTGACTGAAAGAAGGTCTGAAGCTAGGCTTAGGTCACCTGGACTGAAAAGACCTACTGACTTTAAAAAGAAATTGAAGGAGGAAGAGGATGTGAAAGTCAAGAATTCGGAAGTGAAAGCGGAAGATGTGGCTAAAGAACAGATTTTAAAGAAAACTGAAAGCAGGGTCAGTATCAAGAAAAACTCTGAAGTGCCTGAGGCTAAGAAGGAGGAGGATGTCAAACATAAGAAAAATAGTTCGGCTAGGCATGAGGATGTCAAAAAGGGAAAAGAAGAGGATGCTAAACATGAGGATGTTAAAGTTAAGAAAACTATTCCTAAACCTAATGAAAAAACACCGAAAAAAGTTGAGGACAAGGAGGATAAAATCAAAAAAGATACTCGAATTGAAGATAAAGTCAAAAAAGAACCTAAAGTTGCAGGAGAGTTGAAAAAAAAAGAAACGAAGATTGAAGATAAAACTCCTAAGAAAACGGAAAATGCTTTGAAGAAAGGTGAGGAAATTTCGAAAAAAGGGGATAAGGAAAATCATGAACACCCGGAAGAAACTGGGAATGTTGAAGATATTGATCACTTTGATTTATCTCCGAAGCCAGTGCATTATGACCAATCTTTAATACAACAGAAGTTATCAAGCCTGATAGTTAACCCTCACCCAAAATCAAGTGAAAACTTTTCATTATCAACAGGAGTGCAAATCCTCCTTCATTCCTTAAACAAGCTCCCTTCTGAAAAATTCTATCTGCTAAAAAACGGTCCTCCTAGTCAATTTTTATGGCTTTTCAAAGTACTTTTCCTGTTTCTAAATAAAGATTTCACTGAAGAGACCTTACCTGAAGTCACAAAAGACTTTTTATCAGGAGGAAAAGGAACTCGAGTACTTCAAGATATCGGTAGTTTCCTAATAAACCTCTCAAACGAACTGGACTTCTCAGAAGAAACTTTGGAAAAAGTTGAAAAAGAAGTAATTGGTGTTCAAATCGACGTAAAACGATTCGGTAAAAAATGCGAGGTTTCAGGCGTTCTTTCTTATTTCATTAAAGAAATCCTGCTGTTTGGAGCAGTGAATATGGAAGAAGGGCCTGACTGGCGACTGAAACGAAGATGGGAGTACAAGTTGAGTCAGTTAGTTAATTAATTCTCAATGTCGTTCAAGTCAAATGACTGGATTTTGAATTCTTCAAAGACTTTAGGGTTTCTTTTTAAGTTGCGTTTTTTGTAGTTACTCACACTGAGCTCAATACTGTGATTCAACTCACTGATATCGAGTTCATCTTGCTCCTTAGCAAGTGTATAAGGCAGGTCTTGTATAGTCCTCGAAGTGACTGTTTTTCTCGGAATCAAGCTTTTGTAGACTCTCAGAAGGTTTGCCTTTTGATTCAAGTCCTGTTGCAAGCATTGATTTTTTATTTCTAGTTCATTGCAAGATTTTTTCATTGAAAAAATCTCAGTTTTGAGTGACTGGGCAGATTCTTCTTTTTCTTTAATGATTTCCTCAAGTTTCGCTACTTTTTCTTGAAGATGCTGAAAGTTGACGTCATGTGAAGACTGACTTGAAACTTCTGAAGATACTTTAGACTGACTCTTTGGAGTGAAGTCAACTTCCATTCTTTCAAAGGACTGGAAGAAAAAGTTGGTGTTTTTAAGTCTTTTATTTTCAGTCATTAAAAACTCAGCGATTTTGTTGATTTTCACGATTTCTTCTTTCAACTGTTCGATTTTTTGGTCTTTTTTTAAACTAAATGGAAAAGTGTTCTGAAAGTCAAGGTTTTCACTTTGACATCGACTCATGTTGAGTTCTTTTTTAAGTTCCTCAATTTCTTCATCTTTTTCTTTGCTTTCATTGAAAAGAGCCTGTTTTTCCATCAAAAGCTTTTCAAACCTTTCAGCGAGTTCAGTGAAATTTTCCCTTAACCGTTCACATTCACAGCTTTTAATAACTCTCTGACAATAAAACCCTTCATTCTCTTCTTTTTCCTTGACTCCACTTTGAATACTTTCCAACTCCTTCTTAAGTTTCAAGATTTCCTCATCCTTTTCCCTAATTTGTCGAAAAAACAGTTCTTCACTAATCAAAAAGTTCTTATTTGTTAAAACCTGACTGACAGGCCTTATTTTTATTTCTTTCGCTTCTTGAGCGAAGTTCAAAGTCGACTTGGTCTCCGAGAACTGTTTCTTAGAAGCGACCATACAACAGATGATGACAGCAAAAGAACTTCCATTTAAAGAGTTCTCCAAAATACGAGTGAGAGCAGAATCCCGAAAAGACGGGCGGCAGTTTCCTTCTTTCAAATTAGAAACAATTCTTTTCAAAGTAAGCAAGCTCTGGTTGATATTCTTACATTCATTTTGAGTATTTTTATCAGAAGACTCAAGTCCTTCACTTCCTGCCAAATCCACCAGGTTTAATTCAGGCTGAAAAAAAAGTCCCTTTAAGTTGATTTCTAGTTCAAGTCGAAAAATCGAATGTGACCGAGAACTTGCTTTATTTGTCCCGTTGTCAGCAATGCTGCGGGCCTGGTTGCCTTTAGTGTAGAATGCGATGGCTTCTTCAGCTGATTTGACTGAGCATTTTCCTAAGTTCTGGATTTGTAGCTTGCCTGATGATTTCAGCAGCTTAAGGTCGTCGCTGTCTTGGTCCTTGTGCAGGTCTCTGGGTTTTTCGTTGTATATCTCGATTTGACTCAGTTTTACGGAGAAGTCGTTTCCGGTTAATTCGCTGAAGAGTTTTTTTATTAGAAGATGAGTTATTCCAGGCTCTTTATCATTTCCTTGCATTGTGAATGTCTTTCCTGATGAAGTTTGACCGTATGTGAAAATTGTCAGGTTTTTACCTGAGAGGAAGTCTTTTAAATGAGGTGAAATTGAGGATGAAAAGATTTCATCGTTTGTGTGGTGAGAGGAATAGACTTCGTCAAATGTGAAGACTGAGGTGTTGTTGGTTATCACTTGCTTGTTTGTTAGGTCGATTTTTAGAAGAGAGTCTGGGCAGCAGTCTTCTTTTGAGATTGGTTTGAACCGCGCTGTGATTTGGATATTTTCCATTATAAATGGAAGAAGTGAAGAATATTAGGGAAGAAATTGAGAGGCAGCAGACACCTGGGCATCTCCTATCCTCATCCCTTCAAGAAGTGATCTCACGACTAATCAAGCACAAGAAAAGGATTAAATTATCTAACTAGCACTACAAACCCTGCAATTCATCAACATAGAATGATTTTCACAAACCCTATGTCCACATTCTAAAACTTTCATATATCCCTTAAAAACTTCCGTTTTGCATTCAGCACACATATCGAATAAATGATCATTCACTTCAACTTTTTCTTGTTTCGAAAGATGAATATTAAATCTCTCATTCCTTCTCAAATTATAAAACTCATAAGTGCATGATACACAAAAAGAATAATTTTCTTTATCAATATATTTCCCATAAGATCCAATAAAATAACTAATATTTCCACAATTATCGCATTCAAATGTTTCATTGAGGATTTGACTAAGATCAAAGTTTTCAGTGCAAGGTAAGCAAGGATAAACCTCACTTCTTAACTTATCAGCGAAGCATTCTTTACAGTAGTGCAAACAAACATCATAAAATCTTTTCTTTTTATTTTGACAAGAGGTGCACTTGAGCTCTCCATTCGTTTCAAAGACTGCCCTCAGATTATAAGTCTCCAGATCATTTTTCCGAAGACAAAGCTTTCTCCAAATACTTGCTTCTTCTGCTTTATCAGTAAAAGCGCCACAAGCAGGACACTGCATGTCGTTGATTCCTTGAGTATTGAAAGCAGCTTGTTTTAAGCAGTTCAAACAAATGATATCAGAACATCTGAGTTCAAATAAGACATCCGGGTTATTTTCATTACAGATCTTGCATTTTGATATTAATTTCAAATGATTTAAAACATTTTCTGCCTGATCTGAACCTCTTCTTCCGAGGTCTTTTAATTTCTCTTCGAATTCCTGTTGTTTCGCGTTGATATCGTTTACACTGAGGATTTTTTTCAGATTATCAATGATTTTCTGTAGGTTTATTATGATGTCGCCTTGAGTGAACTTTCGAAAAGTGCTTGGGATCTCGTTTTTGGGAATTGAAAGGCCTAAGGCTTGAGGTTTTTTCCCATCTTGAATGATCGCCGAGCCTGACATCATTTTTCCAATCATCGGAGGTACCGGGTTCATAGGTTTTGAAGATATTTCTACTGGAAGAGATGGTTTGTTTACAGCTTGACCTGGAAAAACTGAAAGGTTTGGATGATTTGAAGGTGGAGGACCACTTGGAAGTCCTAAAGGACCTTTGGGCCCTCCTAGGTTCGGGAGATTTTGAGGAATCACTTTTTCTGCAGGTTTTTCAACAACAGGCTGAATTGGAGGGTTTTGCTCTTTTTTAGCTCCTGGAAAGCCGCTTTGATATGTTGGAGGCGGGTTGCTTTGAATAGGTCCTGAAGAGTTCGGATTTAAAGCTGGCACTAATGGAGACTTGTTCATATTCCCTGGACCACTTGGTAGTCCCGGGCTGTTCATATTGACTAGAGGACTATTTGATTGAACTGGCGGGTTACTCATATTTCCTGGAGGACCGCTTTGATATCCAATAGGCCCTGTTGGTATATTCGGTCCACCTGAATTCGGTTTTACTTGAGAATTTCCACCAAGAGGTCCAAAATTCACCTGAGGAAAAGACCCAGTCGCAGGTTTTTCTAAATCTTGTAACTTTTTCGGGTCTTGTTCTTTAAACATCTGATTTCCTTGAACCCCAGGAGGCCCCTGCCCGATTATCCCTGAACTTTTCATTGGTAAATGTCCACTTCCAATACCCCCTGCTTTTTGAGAGCTTTTCGGTGAAATCTGTTCATTAACTTTAACAGGATTTTGTTGTATTAGAGGTGAAGGTATTTCTGGAGGCTTTACATTAGATTGGTTAAGAGAGTTGCCTGGTTTGTTATAAGTTGATGATGAATGTAAGGGATTCGGGAACGGGCCTGGATTCGGAGGGCCTGGCGGGTTTCTATTTGAAAAACTGGACGAGTTGCTCGGAGGATCAGGTTTAAATTGATTTGGTAAGCTCGGATTGAAGTTTTTATTTGGGTTGATTATTGGAACATTCGGAGCACTCTGCACTGGAATACCTGGGGGCGCTCTTTGGCCTCCTTGGCCTGAAAAACCTGCTGGAACTTCTGAAAAGTTTTGAGGTTTTGACTGTGGTTCGATTGTATTTATTTTTGGTTTTTCTCCAGCACCAAATGAACCTGGAATGTTTGCACCTTGTGGATTAAGGTTATTGAAACCTTGAGGATTCGATTGATTCATGAATGCAGGAACTGGTTGAAATTGAGGAAGGTTTTGAGGGATTTTATTTTGATTGCCATTTTGTGGGTTCATAATTCCTCCTCCAATGGATGGAGGTTGATTATATTGTCCAGGTACAAACCTCTGACTACTGAGATGTTGTGGGAAAGTCCCTCCATTGTTCTGTAAGTTTCCTGCCGGAGGGAAAGGAGAACTGTTCAGCGCTGGTCCACCAGTATTGTATCCAGTTTGCCCAGCGAAGTTCGTATGTTGAGGCACTTGGTTTCCTTTCAGAGAGTTCATTCCCTTCTCGGAGCCTAGAGTATCTTTCGTGGAAGGCTTGATTTGATCATTACCCAGTTCATCATCACTATCCATTTATAGACTATTTAGTGATAATGGATGAGTGCCTGATCTGGAAACTCACCCAAGAGTATCTTCTTGCTTTTCACGGACTTGACCTTGAAGTCATCAGGACTTCAGAGGACCCAGGGCGAAAAGCTGTGGTTGTCGAGTAAACTTCATTCAGTGTATCCGAAATGCTTGACTTTTCCGCGGATTTTATATCTTTGGTTTACTCTGACCCTTTTGGAATGATTGAAAAACTTCTAAGGTGTTTAAAAGAACTACTTCGGGATGAGGATGTACTGATTGATGTTCGTTTAGCGAATCCACCTGCACCTTTTATTAAAGTTTCTATTGGACAAATCGGAACTGGTGATTGTGACAAACTCATCAGTATCTCTGGAACTGTCATTTTATGTGGAAGTGTCAAAAGTTTAGCACTGAGGAAGATGTTCAGGTGTTGTCTCTGCGGAGAAGAGTATCTTTTAGAAGCTGCTATTTCTTTGTTCAATAGTTTTGATGTTCCTAATGTTTGTGAGAGGACTGGGTGTAAAAGCAATAGTTTTCAGGAAGTTCAGGGAAGTGAAGAATGGGTTGATTATCGAGAAATTAAGATTTATGATGCTTTTACATGCTCG
The DNA here is from genome assembly GCA_006503475.1 of Stentor roeselii. Taxonomy (NCBI): domain Eukaryota; phylum Ciliophora; class Heterotrichea; order Heterotrichida; family Stentoridae; genus Stentor; species Stentor roeselii. The sequence goes on from RSEH01000113.1 coordinate 61,026, forward strand.
TTTCGTGGAAGACTACCTGAAAGCTTGTGGGTTATTCTTACTGCTGAACAGGTCGGACTTTGTACACCTGGAGATGATGTTTGTATCACTGGAGTCCTTTTGAAAAGATGGATGCCGCTTGTTAAGGATAGGACTTGTGAAGTTCAACTTGCTCTTTATGCTACGGATTTACAGGTTTATAACTCGAAGTTGCAGAGACCTTGCTTGGAAATTGTGGAAATTGAGAAAAGTGTGGATTTTTCGTTTAGGGCTTTGATTATCAGGTCTTTTGCACCTTTTATTTATGGGGTTGATTTTATTAAACTTGGGATTTTATTGTGTGTCTTGGGAGGTACTAGGGAGGAAATTGGAAATTTACATATTAGGGGTCATTCCCACTGTTTATTACTAGGTGAGCCAGGAACAGGAAAATCCGATTTACTACGAGAAGCATGCAAGTTAATAAGCCGAGGTATCTACACAAACGCAATCGGAGCAAGCAAAGCCGGTTTAACTCTAAGTGCAGTAAAAGAAGGTAACGACTGGATGTTAGAAGCAGGAGCCTTAGTTCTTTCAGACTCAGGCATCTGCGCGCTAGACGACCTCTCCTTCCTAAACAAAGAAGACCTATCAGAAATATACGAATGCATGGAAAACCAGACAATAAGCGTAGCAAAAGCAGGAATGGTGTGCACAGTGAACACCCGAACCTCAATCATCGCAGCCTGCCGTCCGAAAAAGAACCGTTTCGACTTCGGGCAAGAACTAAGCGAAAACGCTTCAATGCCTGCACCTCTTCTCAGCAGGTTCGACTTGATTTTCTTGGTGATTGATTTACCCGACAGTGATTCCGACCGTTTAAAATCAAATTTTATCCTAAGCCGACGAAGTGAAGACTCAGGTTACACAATGGGCCAGTTGCAGTACTTGATTGGAAAATCTTCTAAAATCAAGCCGAAGTTTTCAAGAGAAGCTGAAGAGATCATCAACAAGTACTTCGAACTGCTCAGGAAAGACTTGAGAAAAGATGTCACAATGAGACAACTGGAAAGTCTTTTAAGACTTGCCCAGGCACATGCAAAGTTATGTCAAAGAGAAGAAGTGACTATTTTTGACTGTGTTAGTGTTCTCATGGTCTATGAAAGCAGCTACCGTGGAATCGGAATGACTAAACACATTTCTTTCACTGATCAAACAGAGTTTCAGAAAGGCTTCGATGAAATCAGTCTCGCCTTAGGTGTTGAGTGTTTTTTAATAGATGATAGCGTGTTTAAATAATGATTGTAGTTAATGGCCAGTCGAAAAGCTGCTGCTTTTAAAAGTCGCGCGAAGGAAGAAACTTGTAAGATTCCTGCTTCGGTCTTGTCGGTTCCTCTTCCTCGAAATCTGGACTTGGCTAGTTTTGTTGATGCCCGGATGACTGAATTGAACCATTTTCTTGATATTCTTGCGGATAAGGCCAAAGGAAGGATGTCGACCAAGCGCAACTTTCAGCTGCTTCCGAAACATATGAGAAGACGCGCCATGTCTCACAACGCGCATCGAGTCCCTTCACGTGTAAGGACTGCTAATCAAGAAATCGCTTATTTGAAGAACCCGTGTCGCAAGTCTCGTCGACATTACGTGAAAATGATGCAAGAATACACGAAGAGAAGTTTGAAGGCCATGTGGCTTGAAACTCATATTTGGCATGCGAAAAGAATGAAAATGATGGAAAAATGGGGATATAAAATTGGGTTTAAATGTAATGATAAAAGTGTCAGGGCAACTTACAGGTTTTCAAGAGATTCAGCTGTTATTTATGATCAGTCTTATTTGGTTTTTTTGGTTATTCAGGATGTGGAAAGGTTTTTTAGATGTTTTGATTTGAAAGCTGTGGAAAATTTTAGAAGTGTTCAAAGACTTGTTCATGTTAAACTTATTGCGAATGTCGAGGTTTATTTTAAAGACTCGTTGCTGGTCGTTTCGATTCATCCTGCAGCTTTTGAAGAGTTTTCTCAAGTCTTAAATGAACTTCAGATTCCTTATCAGAGCTTCAAAGACCAGGTAACTGTCTTCAAACTTCGAGGCCCTCGAAGTACTGAGTACCTATCCAAATCTCTTAACTTCAAAAATGACGAAATCGCGAATTTGATGCGTCAAGTTGGGAAATTTCAAAACTTTCACTTTAAAAACGGGTCAATGATCTGTGTGGATGTGATAAAATCTCTTCATTTCTCGAAAAACAACTCGCATGATGACTTGAAAAATTCTGGAGACATGATCCCTGAGCAGCCGAGTATCGATCTTTTGCTTCAGGTTCAGAATCACAATGGAAAATTTTATGATTCTGCCTTTTGGGACTTTTTAGATCCTGATTTGAATGTCGAGTCAAGAGTTCCTGAAAAAATTACTACTAGAAGTGCACGATCAAGGTACCCTGCAAGTCGCAAGACGAAACAAAAATCTTCAGACACAACCGGCGACACTAAAATGAATAAAAATGGAAACCCTTTAGTCCTTGCAGAAAATAATCTAAAAATCTCAGAAATACCTGAAAATGATGTGGAAATGGCAGATGTAAATAATGAAAAATTCGCAGAAATCACTCAAAATGACGTGGAAATGGAAGAAATCACTGAAAATCTGTTAGATGTTAAAAAAATAAATGAAAATCTTTTGAAATCAGGTAGAGTCCTTCTTGTTTATCATCGATCCAAGCATGGTAGCGGGTGGGACTTGATTTTGAAGTCTGGGTTCAACAACGATATCTGGAGAAGTTTAGTCTATTCAGGGTGTAAAGCTGTTGGTTTGCAAGAATTCAAATCGATTTCCTTCGAAAGTGGAGACCTCTTCTTCCCAAACGACTTTCCAAGTTCTCAGTCATATGATCACTACTCAAACGAAAAAGCCAAGGACCTGATATTAAATTATTTCAAGAAACCCAGTGCAAAACGTATCAATTTCGAAAGAATAAAAAGTCCTTTTCCATTTTACTCTTGTTGGAAACTCGGCAACGACATTTCAAGAGATTTCAAACAACTAGTCCCAGTGAAGGTCAAATGTTTCAACAGGTGTCCTAAAGACCTGTCATACATCTGCAAAGCTGAAGAATCCGACATAATTCTAACAAAATTTAAAGAACCTCTCGGCGATCGAACTGAAAAAAACTCCAACTGGAAGCCAGAACATTTCCTAAACCTCAGCAAAATCAAGACCTCCCGTCAAATCATCGGCTTTATCACAACAGGAGGCTTCAGTTACCGAAAACGTCGAGGTTTCGGCCTAGGTCACATAACCTCCGAGTCCTCAACAGCCCTTCCCTTCAAGGCCTTATTCCGTAACCCATCATCTCAATTCTACCATTTATGTTTATTGAAACAACTAAAAAGCAATTCATAATCTCTTATAATTTATTTGTGAAAAGCTTAACAACAACCTTTTTTCCCTCCTTCAGGTTTTTTTTGATTCGATAATACGACAGGTGTAGTTTCTTTCGGCACTTCACTGATTTTCTTCTGTTGTTTTTTCGCATGTAAGACCTCAGCGACTTTAACAAATACTTCAGATACATGTTCAGCGGTCTTAGCAGAGGCCTCGATGAACCCGTCGAGTTTCTTTTCATTTGCGAATTTTGAAGCGGCTTCAGTGGTGACTTCGCGTTCTTCATCTGCCAGGTCCAGCATGTTGCCGACTAAGTAAATGACTGCGTCGGGGTCTGAATTGAGTCGAATTTCTCGAAGCCAATCGTCGAGGTTGTCGAAACTTTCGGCGCGGGTCAAGTCGTACATCAGGATCACTCCGTTCGCGTTGCGGTAGAAACTTCGGGTTATTGCTCGGAATGACTCTTGACCTGCTGTGTCCCATATTTGAAGCTTTATTTGTTTTCCGGCTGCTGTCACTGTTTTCGCACCGTATTCAACACCGATCGTTACGTTGTGGTCTTCTTTAAAATCACCGTCTATGAATTGAAGGAGAAAACAGGACTTTCCTACTCCTGAGTCACCGATTATTAGAAGTTTGAACAGGGAATCTGGCTGTGCTTCTGACATTTATTTATTCAACTATAGACATCTTGCTTTAGTAGGACGTGGTTTGGGGTTGGAGGTGATTTTTTTTTGGGTTGAGAAGTTTTATGGGTTTAGAGATTATTAGATCTCTCAGTTAGTCCAGTTAGTTTCAATACTTGATCTTTTCTCTTTATACAAATAAAAGCGATCTCCTTATATCTATTCATTCCTAAAACATTGAAACTTAAACATTAGTTAATTTTTCCTTCTTTAATAAGCTCGAGCTGGTTTTCTTAACCAATTTAGATGTACTTGAAAAAGTTTTATCAATCTTTTTCTTCGAAGTTAAAGCATTGCTGATCTTTTTCCGCACATCTCTAGGTGAGAAAGCTTTGATAGTATCTTGTTTTTTAATAGATTTTGACTTGGATTTGTTTTTTTTATTAGAAGGACTTTTTAGATCCTTTATTTTTCCCGGATTCAAACTGAGATCCGTATTCTTTTTAAAGACATCAATTTTATGTTTCTTCGAAGAATCATCTCTTTTCAGTTTGACACTTTCAGTAGAAAATACTCGAGTCTTCGGAGATTTCGCTTCTGACCTTCTCTGGGCTTTCTGAACTTTAAGCAATCTCGAGCAAAGATCTTCATAATCAAAGTGAACCCCATAAATGTTTTCCACTTTTTCCTCAGTTCTTTTAAGAGTTTTATGACTTGAGTGTTTTTTCATCATACTTTTTCTATTACATGTCTTGAAGTTTAATATGAACTATGCTAAATGATTAACAATAAACTGCGGCAAGTGCTTATTAAATTAATAATTACAGTCATCCAAGGTTAAAACTGCTTTTTTCCTTTCGGATAGACAGTCATTGTGTACCCGGAAATGCTCGGAGGCTGCTTCTGGTGAATCAAGAAAGTCTCTTCAAAAAACCTTGGAAGTCGTGAACGGTTCAGCTTTTCAGGACTCTGTGATTTTAACCTTCTGCCACCATTAGAAGTGTGAAGTTTGACGCTGACTACTTCAAGTTTCTTTTGTTTTTCAAGGATTTTTCCTTTGCGAGTCATGATGCTAGGGTTTCTCGCTATGAGGGAGTTGATGTAGCTTGTGAAGGTTGGAGTTCCTTTATGGAAAATATTGAAGTTTGAACGTCTGTCTTCAATCAATTCTAAAGGACGGTCTTTCGCGGGCTTTGGCTGTAGTGGCTTGTCGTATCTTCGGCGGAGCTTTGGACTGGGTTTTAGTGAAGAATAAGGAACTGCTGTTGAAATTTTTCTGGATCCTGATTCAAGTTTTGGATCTGTGCTCCAGGCGGATAGGTCTCCTAATTCGTTTGAAGTTAATGGAGTTTTTGAACTCTCTGCATCGAGGGCAAGAATAAAATCGTCTTCTAGACTCATTGTTTACAATATGGATTGTAGTATATTGGAATCATTTGGTGAATGTTTTAATTTATTGAATTTGTTGTTTATGTTTAAGGGTTTGGGGTGGTTTGTATTTGGGTTATTTTGATGTGAATTTTGGGAAAATTTGAAAATTTTTATGGTTTGGTTTAAGTTTTTTAGGTTATTGTTAAATTAGGGAAATATGTTCATGTATTGTAGTCTTTACTTCTATAAATTCTAGTTTTATTAGAAAATAATGGAAGTTCAATTGAAAATTACTAAAATAATTGCATATTACAAGTAATCAAAAGAAAAAATCTCCATTTCCATCTTTTGTATCAATCTGCTTTTATAAAAATTTTTTTTTATATGAGTATATATCCATGTGGGTAAATTTTACTTTAATCAAGCTAGTTTATATAGTAAATTAAGGAAATGCAACTAAAAGACTACTAGAAATAATTGCAAAACACAAGTAATTAAAAGAAAAGGTCTCCATTTTCATATTTCTAATCAAAAACACAAAATAGCAAGTCCACGGAATCAACATCAAAACCACCGCTTTTCTCCTATCTTCACTAATGCAATCTAAAAGAACTAAAGAATAAAACAAAATCTGAAGCAAAGTAAACATTTTATAACTTTCATATCTTCCTAAAGCCCTGGCAAGAGTTTTTTTATCATTTTTGATATCTTCTGAAAAACTACTGAGTTCTCGAATAAGCATCCAAGAAAGAAACAAAACTTCAAAGTTCAATATCTTAAAAAAAACTTTAAAAAAATCCTTTTCCTGCAAATAAAAAAACATTCCAATCTGAGCCGTGATCAGATTCACTCCTCGAAGAAAAGTCTCAAAATTTCTCACAAAACCGATCATCTTATAAAAGACCCAAATCACCAAAAACTGCATCAAAAACCCAAAAACCTGAAAATTTTCTTGCATGTTTAAAAGAACCAAAGCAAAACCAAAGAACCAAGTAAAAAAAGTACAGTTTTTCACTAAAAAGGCAAAAATGACTAAAGCTCCAGAATGAATCACTAAGAATGCAAGCATATTCCAACTAATTCTGCAACAAAAGTACAGAAAAAGTGCCTGAACAGCTAAGACATGTAAAAACTCTTCAAAAAAGAACCTCATTTATGTATTCTAATGATTAAAACATGATGATTTTTTACTCATTTTATAATGTGGGTGCTTCTTCCATTATTGGCTGCAAGTTCTTCATGCCCTTCATTCACCTGTGGAACTTTGACTGATAATCTCTGCATTCAAGTAGGTCAGAAAATTTTATTTCAACCCTGCGAGTCTGAAGAGTTTCCTTACTGTCCTTATACTGATTTTTCAACGAGCAGTCAATGCATTTCATTAGCTCCTTCTCCTATTGGTACTGCTTATCCTGGAGACCCTTGCTCTAGTAACTTGACTTGCCTTTATTCTAATTGCAAGGATGGGATTTGTCAGGGACTACTCACGTCTGCGCCTTGCACTGATACTGGACAATGCAGTCCAGGTAATCGATGTGAATATGGAAAGTGCAGAATTCTACTGGATCTTGGTCCAAGTGATGGTTCAGGCACAGATGGGAACTGCACAGTCGACAGTGACTGTGTAAACAATGGAGTTTGTGACTCAGGAAATTGTTATGAGTACTTCTCAAAGAGCGAAACCGAGCCAGTCCAAGATTGCCAGAATGGAGTGAATCTCGTTTGTAAAAGTGGACTCTGCTATAAAGGGTACTGTCTCTCAGAAGATATGAAAACAAAGGATGAGGATGAATATGAATGCGATTCAGATGAGGATTGTGTTTCAAATTATTACAATACAAAACCTCATTTTCTTAAATTCTCTTCTGGCTGTAAATGCGGCATGAGTCCCAAAGGCAAGTCGTTTTGTGGACTCTTCCCTGGCGATAAATGGATGAAAAAATATGTCAAATTGTTTAAGGAGTGGATCAACAGCTCTGATTGCAAAAAGTGCCACTCTTATAGCAGGAGTAGTTATAATTGCATTCGTCATCATTGGGATAAAGACAAGGCTGACACATTGGCTTATTATATGTTTAAAGTGAATAATTGGAGAAATTTACAAGATGTTTCTAGTTGTGTGAGTAAAATCGTGTACTTTAATTATGAAAAAGGATCAGATGATGAATCAAGTCATGGCTCTTGGATTACTTTCTCAATCTTTACCCTTCTTTCGTTCTGGTAATAACTTGAATCTAGTTAGTTAATATCTATAACATTAATATCCTTTCAAGGAGTACTCCCTGATCTTTGCAAGTAGTTCAGGACTCATAGTTTCCACCTGCTCAACACAAGCTTCTAAAGTAGTCACATAATAACCCATAGACCCATTCTGAACAATTTTTCTTCCAAACTCGCAAATCATCTTTATATGTCCACTCAAGTCAGGAATGCGAGCCTTGAATACAATGAACAAGAATATGCTTAAAATCTGATCAGCACTAATGACCAAGTCATCCTTAGACACTCCAGGTTCATCCTTCCAGTACTCATCCACACATTCACAAAGTGTCCTAGAGCACTGCACAATGACTGCTAACTTCCTCAACGGCGAGAACTGTTTTTCTATTTCCCTCAACTTTTCAATAGCCTTCGAATAAGCTTTGATCCCTTTTCCAATATCAACATCAAGCTGAAAATACCGATGAATCCCCAGATCAGCACATTTAATCCTCGAGTACTCTTCAAGTTTATCCGCATATCTTTCTTCCCCTATTTTATTAACAAGTCGATAAGCCTGTAGCAGACAAAGTTGAAGCTGATCACTAAAAACTTCCTCAATCATCAAATCATACATCTCCCCAGGTTTTTCCTCAATAGTCTTCGCAACGACTCCTCCATAATAATGAACCATAGCCTGAAGTGTAAGCAAGACGAATTCCCTGACATCTTCGCACATTCCCTTCAAGTACTGTTCAGGAGCATCAAAAATTTCATCTTTAAGAGTTCCTTGAAACAAGTACTGCCCGACGAAGGCTTGATTGAACTTAAGGATCATTGCAGCGATGCAGTGTTCTTGCGTGTTCTGGAAGTGAACGTGCAAAAAGTCGATCAAACTCTGAGCTTCGAATGAGTTGGTGTACTCCACGTTGCCCTGCGGAAGACTGATGGTCGTGACAGGCGTGGGGTCTTGCGGGGTGTTGTCTTTGTAGCTCTGCAGGTAGTCGTACCACAGAACGTTCGAACGCCATTTGTAGTCCTTTACAGTGTTCCAGTCCTCGACTAGTTCAGAGATCTGCAAAGGCCAGGCCTTGTTTGGAAGTTTTTCTTGAACGAGAAAGATTTCTTGTTGGATGAATTCTTTCCAGTTCTATTTAAGACTTACTTTAAAATCGCTGGAATTTAGAAGTTCCTCGTTTTTTTTGTAGTACTCTTGTTTCTTTGATTTTATGATTTTCAGGTAACCTTGCTTGACTTTGTCTCGCTGTTGTGACTGCTTTGGACCCATTTATTGATTATTATTTTTCCTATTTAAGGACCAGGGATTCGCCTGAAGGATTCGTTGGTCTTCTTCTTCAGTGTACTCCGCTGTGATTCCGAAGCGCTTTTTGATTGACTCGAAGGGAAGTGAAGTCTGTTCCCAGGCAACGAAAGCGAAAAGAAGGTCTAAAAGGCCTTCGACGTCGAGGAACACAACAGACAAGAGCAGCTCAGTGACTGACTTTTTTACTCTTTCGAGAAATTCACGGTCCCAAGGGTCTTTGAAGACCTGCTCAAAGGGCTTCCCTGAGACAGGTCTTTCTATTCTGACAATTTGGTAGTTGTGATGCTCGCAGTAGTCTTTTATGAGATGAAGATGAGGCATTGGAAGCTGCACCTGGACCTCTCCAGGGAAGTCTTCAATTGCGTGTTTCACGAAGTTGCTCATTTGGCTGAACTGACTGGAAAACTGGATTTTTCCTTCTTCAGTTGTTAGAATGATTGACTCCATTTCAGGTAAATTTTTCTATAATCTTGTTCGAACACTTTCATATGAATTCTTAGTAAAAATGGAAAATACGAGGAATTGTCTTTCAAAAACTCATTTCTTCCATAATCTTATTTGAACACTTTCATATGAATTCTTAGTAAAAATGGAAAATACGAAGAATTGTCTTTCAAAAACTCATAAAAATCTTAAACAGGTTGAAAGGAACCACTCAGCCTGTAGTACCCGGAAAAGGCTTCTTGACCAGGTCTTTGAAAAGGAAAGGTCCCAGTCAAGAAACAGTTCAGCTCCAAGAAAACCTGAATTCAAAACGATTTCAAAAAACTCAACAGTGACTCTCAAGACTTCCAAAGAAAACCTGAAAATTCAATCAACTCAAACGAACCCAAAATACTCAAATGATAAAAAAAGTCGTTCTCGGTCACCTGCTTGTATAAAGAGAGACTTCAGTGAAGACTTAACAAAAACTCGCATTCTTCGAGACAAGAGTCTTGAAAAAAAAAGTCTTCCTCAGACTCGACCTGTCAAAAGGCCGGCTTCGACATCGAAACAAAACCCGCAGATTGAAACTTTGACGAAGTTGGTTTCTCAGTTTTCCGTGCAGAAGATTCAGGTATTTTTCAAGTAGGATCTTAAAAATCTTGCTGTTGTTGGAAATGAAGATATCGGGAAAGTCTTGATTTTACTGTTGAAAGAAGTTGATCATCATTTACAGGACTTGAAAATCGTTTTTCCTGATATTTTGAATGAATATTTGACTAGCCCTGGAATTGTTGTGCAAAGTATTAAAAATTTTAATGGGTTTCTTTTAGCTGGAAAGGTTCCGGAAAGTAAAGTTTATTTAGAGGTTTTTAGTAAGGCTCATGAAATTTATGTCAAGGTTGAGGCGGTTAGTAATACTTTTGGACATCAACATTTGGTTAAATATTTGGAGAATGTTTTTAGGTTCAAAAAATTATCTACTAAGTTTATCAGATTTTTACAGCCTTTTGAAGTTGAGATTTTGAAACAGGAGAGGAAGGAAAGAATTGAAAAAGAGAAAATTGAAAAGGAAAAGTTAGAAAAAATAGAGAAGATTGAAAAGCAAACAATTCACTATCGTTCAATAACCCGATCAAAGCTCTGCCCATCAATTCCCAACTTTTCCTCTTCTCTAAAGCCTGAAGCCCTTTTAAAACCCGAGTTAAAAACCCACACAAAGACAGAAAGCTGCAGCATTCCATCAGACCACACAAAGCTCGAAATTCCCTCCAACAACTCCTTCGAAACAACCGAAAAACTTGCAGATTCCTTCGACATCCGAGAGTCATTCCAAGACTCCAAAAAGTTCCTTCTCGACAAGTTCTTCAACAAAATGATAAACCCAGGTCTTCCCGGAAGTCTTCAAGAAAAGCTTCCATTAACTGAAGTGAAAAACCTGAACCTTGAAGACTGCAGAAGGGAAAAAGACTGCAAAAGTGCCAGTCGAACTTCTTCGACTCCTCGTCCAGAGTCGACTTCAGAGCCTCGATCTTCAGAGTCCTCGAAAATGACTGAATCGAAAGGAAAACACGAGGAACTGAAAAGGAAAAATTTCATGGTTGGGACAAGATTTTATAAGAAAATCGATGAAAAATTTGTTAAGATGCTTGTGGAAAAAATGAAAAAGGATCCAAAAGAACTCGGAAAATTGAAACTGAAAAGTTTAGAAGAATATTCTGAGAAAAAAACAGAGTTTATCAGGGCTAATAAAGAAATTTGGGTCAAGGAAATTGTTGATGTGTTGGTTGAAAGTGAAAAAGTGAATGATGAAAATGAAGCTATTCAGGCTATTAAGCAGAGTGCTTTGAATGAGTATTTAGGGCAAGAACGGGTAATCAAGACGATTGTTGCTCGGGCTGAACAGCTGGAGTCTTCATATCGTAAGCTTTAGGAGATTGTTAATGTTAATAAGTTTAGGTTTATCATTTCTTGTCTCTTTTTCAATTAAATTTTAGGATATTTTTTGATAACGTGATCAAGACTATAACATGCTGCTCATTAATCAATAAATAATCATTATTAATTCTCCTTCTTTTAAAATAACCCTAATCCTTTACTTTCTATAATTATTCGCGATATTCTGAATATAATCAGTATTTTCTGAAGGTTCTTTTAAAACCTCTAAATTTAATCTTGGCAAAGCAGGAGCAGAGGGTGGTCTTGACATAGGCTGCAAGTTGCAAGAAAGTATTTCTTGCATTCTGTCCTCAACAACAGCCTGCAACTCCAAATAAAGGCTACTGACCATGCTATTGATATTATGCTCCATTTCCTGCACGATAAACTGAGTGATCTGCTGCACCCTGGCTGTTACTTCTTCCTTTATTTGAAGAGTGCTGATTGTATCAAGTTTCTGGGAAAGTCCTTCAATTTCCATATCGATAAACTCATAAAGTTCGCTTTCAAGTTCTTCAGCTGTTTGGCAGGTCTCCTTGAAACCAGAACCTTTTATTGGAGCTTTGATTAGCTTGTCGTAAACTCGTCCGTAGTTTTGAGGAGGAAGTTTTGGAGGACCTCTCTTGGCGTGGACTGGCAGCTGCAGAGCCTGCAACTGATACTCAGGAGGAATATTCAATCCATTATTCCTGCAGTTTCCTTCCAAATCCGCCAGAAGTTTTCTTGCCATCGAGTTGTACATATCTTTAATATGATGATTAAGATCACTAAGTGCATTTTCATAAAGTTTTTCATAGGCCTTGTTCATTTCAGTAGAAAGACTGCGTCTTAATTTATTCATGCAGTCCTCAGCAGCATGACAGGCAAGTGTAGTAGTACTAGCAGTGATATGTCTTTCAAGTTCATCCTTAAATTTAAAAAACTTTTCATCTCCTTTCTTTTCAAAATTACTAGAAACAAAAGCCGTAGGTGTTAAAGTCATTTTTTTCCCTTCAGATGTTTTAACAATTCGATTCTTAGAAGGTGTTATTTCTCGAGACTTAGAAGATTTAAGAGGAGACTTTGGCTTCTCAACCTTTGCCATCAGAAGGTCTCTGATTTCAGAAGACTTGCACCTTGAAACACAGTCCTTTCCAAACTAATTAGAACTTACAGAGTCCTTATGCCTCGGATTCGCTCCGTTGTCCAAAAGGATTTTAACGACTTTAGCATGGTTGTGGTAAACTGAAATCATCAAAGGAGTCCATCCTCGCTGGTCATAAGCGTCGACTTCTGAACCACTTCGAATCAGGTCTAAAACTATCTCGTCGTGGTTGTACCAACAAGCCAGGAATAACACTGACTGTCCAGCCTGATTTTATTTTACGTTGTTTCTAGAGTTTTGGTCACTTCCTTGCTTTAGAAGCTCTTGAACTACTTCTGACTTTCCTGATTTCACTGCTAGGGCAAGCGCTGTGTAGCCTGAGTCGTTTTTTTGGTTGATTTGGGATTTGGGGATGTATTGACGGACTCTGGATAGGTTTCCTTCTTCAGCTGCCATCATTAGAGGAGTGTAGCCTCCTGTTACATATCCGAGTTTAGACATTTATGATGAAAATTTATTATTCTTAGAGTTTTTTATTCAAGTTTTCAATAGTTTTAGAAAATCATTGAAAATTTATGGTTTAGATATTAATGATGAAAATTTATTATAATTGTTAGAGTTTTTTCTTAAAGCTTTCAATAGTTTTAGAAAATCATTGAAAATTTATGGTTTAAATATTTTTGAATCAAGAGTTTTCGAATAATGATTTTGATAAATTTTCATGAATTCTAAATCTCTAGAAAATATCCTCGTTCAATAAAATCCAAAAATCCTCAATAATCACTAATTCTTTAAAAATGCATTCAAAAGGAACCATTATTGGAAACCGTTTTAAAATCCGCAAAAAACTTGGAGAAGGTTCATTCGGATGTGTATTCAAAGCGAAAGACTTAACCACAAAGCATCTGGTAGCATTGAAGATCGATTCAAAACTTTCATCCCAACTTCAACTATCAAACGAAATCCACGCATACGAAAGCCTTTCAGGTCTAACAGGAATTCCGAAGCTATTATCCTCAGGTCGTGGAAACGACTTCCTCTACTGTGCAATCGAATTACTATCAAAGACCTTATCCCATCAATTAAAGAAAAAGCGAAACCTTTCATTAGGTTGCGTGATCGAAGTTTCTCTTCAACTATTACAAAGACTTGAAGAAATCCACGAGTCTTGCTACATCCACCGCGACATCAAGCCAAGCAACTTAATGACAGGTAAGAAAAAAGACAAGAAAACATTATTTTTGATTGACTTCGGCCTGTCGAAGAAGTACCGAGACCCAGTCACGAAGCAACACTCGATGTACGGCGAGGACCGCCAGATGATCGGTAATGTCAAATACGCTTCGCTTAACTCGCACTTGGGCATCGAGCAAAGCCGAAGAGACGACTTGGAGTCCTGGATCTTGCTCGCCATCGATCTCGTCATAGGCAAGTTGCCCTGGGACGACAGCAGGAATAACCTCGTCAGTTACGTCGCGCTTAGGATGAAGTCAAGTCTTTCCATTGACCAGTTGTGTGAAGGCTGCCCTTCAGAGTTCAATGAAATTTTCAAGTATATCAGAAGTCTTCATTTTGAGGAAAAACCGAATTATGAAGTTATTAGAACAAGTCTTTGTAATCTTTCTCAGAAATATTCACTTCTTTTGAGATTTGACTGGATTGTTAGAAGTCCGAGAAGACTTAGTAATGCTCATCTTGCTGTTAGGAAACCAAAGGAACGGAGAAGAGGGTCTGAAAATCTTGAAGCGGAACAACTTGCTTTTATTGTAAATGTTTTAAATGAAAATCACAGTGAAAAAAGCGCTTCTAGCTTTGAAGATAGTTCTTCAATTGGCTCTGGGATTTTATTTGAAACTCAAAAGACTCCTGAGCATTCTCCTCAGTCTAGCAAAGGCTTGACCTGCACATTTAGCCGACTTGCGATACCTGAAATAAAAGAAGGTGTTGCAGATGAGGAAGACTGTAAAATGCTTGAAAGAGTTGATACAATAAAACACATTTACCCTGAATTTCGCAATAAGCGGGTTCATATTAGAGTAATTTCTGAGTAAAGTAAAATTAGTATGAAATACTCATAATTTGATGGAAAATGAGAAAATTAGGATCAATATTTCTAACACCCAGTATGAAGTAATTCAAGACCTCGCACGTGACCTTGGATTTGTTGTTAATGATGAAATTGAGGATAAAGACTCGGATATCTTCTGGATTGATAATGCACTTACACCTGACCAGCTTTCGGCTTTAACTTCTTATCAGAGGATTAACCATTTCCCTGGGATTTATTGTATTTCTAGGAAGGATCATCTGGGGAAAAATCTTAAGGCTATGAGAGCTGCTTTTCCTGATGCTTATAACTTTTTTCCACCGACTTGGGTGTTGCCGAAGGATTTGTCTGATTTTAAGTTGCAGTTTAATGAGAAAAGAGCTAAAACCTTCATCTGCAAGCCCGAGAACCTATCACAAGGCAAAGGAATATTCCTAACCCGTAAACTAGAAGAAGTTCCAGAAAGATGCGTAGTTCAAAGATACCTTCACAAGCCATACCTACTCGACGGTTTAAAATTCGATCTAAGAGTATACGTGCTACTAATATCCTGCGACCCCTTACGAGTATACATCCACAAAGAAGGTCTAGTGCGACTAGCAACAGAGCCTTACATAACGCCAACTCCAAGCAACCTTGACAACATCTGCATGCATTTAACAAACTACGCAATCAACAAATTCAGTTCAAAGTTCGTTTTTAACCAAGACGCTGAAAAGTCATTCGCAGGTCACAAAAGAAGTTTATCTGCATTTCTATCAAATTTAAAAGAATCAGGCGAAAACACTGAAAAACTCTGGATAGATATTTCAGATATTGTAATGAAAACACTTTGTGTCGCTCAGCCGTTACTTGCTCATCTTTATCGGTCAAGCCAGCCGAATGATTTGAGCAACTCGATTTGCTTTCAGATTCTTGGATTTGATATTTTTTTAGATGACAGGCTCAGGCCTTACTTGCTGGAAGTCAATCATACCCCAAGCTTTACTACTGATACCCCTTTGGACTTGAAAGTTAAAAAAATGGTCATTGGGGATGCGTTGAGAATGCTTGGAATTAATAAGAAAATGGAATTTGACTTGAAAATTCCGAGGTCCACTAGGGGTGTTAAGGTCTTGAGAAATGTTAGGAATGAAATCAAGGAAAAGTGGAATTATAGCAGAATTCTTGTTGAGGATCAGGAAAGAGGTGGGTATTCTAGGATTTTTCCTGCCGTTGGACAGGAGGTTTATGAGGAATATATGACTGCTGCTAGGGATGTTTGGATGACTAATTTGGGAATTAGGAAAAAATATAATCGGGAAGGATCGGCTGGACCTGTTAAATTGTCTCCTGTTGTTGCACATAAGTCTAATTTATCTTCTTTAGGGCAGAGGTCTTGCAATCACAAAGTAGGATCTCCTGTATTTTTAGCTGATTCTCGACAAGCCTACTCACCAAATAAGTCTCAAGTTAAAAAATTGCCAGCGATTAAATTAGCGTATGGAAATTATTTGCATCCAAGGGTGTTTGATTTTAATGATTATTGTCATACTATCATCAATAAAGATATTGAGAAACAAGGATAGTTAGAATTGTTTAAATAAATACTTAGATTAATGTAAAATGATGAATAATTGATTGGATATATTGTTGAAATTGAGAATTTTATCGATTATACCTTATTTTAATGATCTAGAATTGAATAAATTCATTATTTACCCAGTAAGTATTTCATTCGTTCAGTTCACTTAAACAAGACTCTTCATTCTCCAAAAATTGAATAAATTTAACTGGTTGGCAATTATTAATTTTTTATCGTTTTACTCAAATTATGCATTTTGCTAGTATTTTATCTTTCATATTCTTATAATTATGTAAAGAAATTTAGATGGATATGAATATTTTAATGATTAAGTCAGAGCAATAGAGTTTTTCTCAAATAACTCAATTCCAAGCAATTTACTTATGTGCAATAATACAATGATAAAGCTCTTTATTCTCAATGTTCCAAAAATAAACTTTTTTCTCTTCTACTCTAAAGCAGGCGATTTTTCTGTTTGTTGCGAACTTGACAGAATCAACATCACCTGCAAGACCTTCGAAAAGTAAAATTTCTTTAAAACTGAGCAAGTCCCACAATCTGACAGTTGATTAAAAATCCCCTGAGATGGCCATTTTTTTATTCAAAATATCAACACAAAATACAGAATCCTGATGCTCACTCAGAAAGCGAAACTTGGAAGATTTCAAATTCAAGACAATCAAGTTTTCCTTCCCCCCTCCTGAGGCATTAATAACCAGATTCATACCTGGTAAAAGCTCGCTGCCTTAATCAACCGCTAAAGCTCTTCAGTGCACTTTTGTTCTTGGGATAATACCCTGTCTACATGATATTTATGAAAATCAAACTTATGGACTTTAGATTGTTTTTTTAGGTCTTGTCATTGGACCCGGATTTAAATCTTTATTTTCAGTTGTTGAAACTGAATTAATTCTTTTATATGACCTTAAGAGTTGCGTGGTGTGGTATTGGATCTGTTTTAACTTATTTTTCATCTGGACATGCTATTTTATATTTCTTGTTTAGCTTATAGTTATTGAATTGTGATTTAAATTATGGGCTTCTAAGCTCAGTATTTAAGTATATTAATCAATGACATCAAAATGGTTTCCAATATCTAAATAAAACATGTTTTTCAAGGCGATTAGCACACATCTTTAATTATTTGTCTCTCGCACCGAGCTGATTCAGTATCCCAAACAAAATTTTCATAGTTTCCATTTCTGACACAATAAAACTAATGTTTTTTTGAGTTCAACAGCAAAAGCAGCTTCCAAGTGTTCAAAGTAAACCTCGCTAAAACATTCTTTCAAATATCCCAGTCTTATCCAAGATCCAGAAACTGCAAAAGCTCCATCTCTAGAAATATCTTAACATTAAACAGTGGATCTATGAATCAAACAAGTTAGCTTAGAACTAGTCTCAATATCCCAAATCCTGATAAAAGTATCTTCCAACCCAGTGAGAAGAGTCCATAAATCAATTGACACTTTTAAACCCTTCGTTGTGAGACTCTTGGAATTTTTTTTATATACTGCGCTTTGATTCTATTCGATTAGTAATGACTAGGAATAATTATTCTAAAATTTAGGTAACATTGATTAGCATCTTTATAATAAGAAGATGAAGAAAATCCCAAGGACTATACTTAAACTTTACATTACTCAAAAAGCTAAAATTATTAATTTTCATTTCTAAAATTTAACTTTTCAAATCACTTTCAAATTATTATCTATCTGATTCAGTATTTTCTTTGTAGAGATAAATTCCTTTTTTGGCCAGAGGATTTTACCAACTAAAAAAAAATATAATGTCTTACTTACTAGCGCACTGAAAATTGATAATCTTTTCTATCGAATAAGAATTTTTATGCATTAAAACTATGAATAAGCCACAAAAATCGCTTTCCATAGACTGATTATCGTACCAAGATCATAAGAATAACAAAATTTACAAAAATGCATTTCAAGTCTAAAAAATGTCATCAGAGGATGACTATCAGATTTAAGACACAGATTATTTTATTTAATCTGAAATAATTTAAGAATTTGAACTTTCTTCAATATCTCTCATAAAACTTGGATTAACTGGTAATCATCCTACCTCGATTTTGTGAATTTTGAAGTATTTATAGATGAAATACAATTATATAAATGGACTTCTCTTTGGTTTATGAAGAAAACTTGCTAGAAAATGATAAAGTGCAAGATTTATCCAGAACAAATGATGAGATGTCAAACTTGGAGTGGATACCGAATTACTACTTACTTTATGAGGGAAATTCTGGAAAGTTATTTGAAAATAATAGCTCATGGCCAAAGAAGGGAGATAAGGGAGGATTTATTATTCAAAGACTGGCATTTTCTCCCTGTCAAAAATATTTAGCAACATTTTGCAACTGGTCAATAAAAGTATGGGATATAGATGCGAAGACTAAAGCGTTTTCTATAAAATCTAATGAAATTGAGTTGAAGTTCAGATTTTTATTCAAAGATCATCAATATAAGTATTCTTCTGTATTTTCCTATTCCAAGGATGGAATTTTTTTAATAGCCTTTGATAACAGTTGTGGCCTGATAGTATGGAATTTACAAGAGCGAAAAGTAGACTATTCAATTGCAGTAGATAAAAAAAGTATTTTATCATTATCTTTAGATCTTAAAAGATTAGCTATTGGGTTCGAAAACAATATAACAATCTGGAATTTATATACTAAAACCGAAGAATTAATTCTTCTAGAACGCCCATTTATTCAATTGCAACTTTCATCAGATTCTAAATACTTAATACTTTTAAATGATAAAAACAATCTAATCTATTGGAACATAAAAAAAAATATTGAAGAGTTTATCCTGAATATTCGGAGTCCTCCTCAAAAAAGCAGTTTCCCAAAACCTAAATTTTCAAATGATGGAAATTTTTTCTATATTTTATACCTTGAAGAAGAAATAAGCCAAACCTCACGCTGGCTTCAAGGCGAAGTTTTCCAAATCAATACTAAAATTTTGCTTTGGGATTTAGTCGAAAAAGTTGAAGTATTTTGTAGTGGAATTTTCTCAGACATAAACAATATTATCATCCTTTTTTCACCTGATAGAAAATTTATTATCACTCAAAATAGTTATGATTATTCACACATATATAATTTAAAGACATCAAAAAATGAGTTAATTATTGATACATCCTTTAATCATAAACAAATAAAGTTTTTAATGTTTTCACCTGATAGCAGTCGAATTTTAATAAATATTGGTGGAAATATTTCACTACGAAATCTAGAAAATTTAAAAAAGAAGTCAATAATAGATCTAAATGGTGCTTCAGCTGAATATATGGTGTTTAGTTCAGATAATCGACACATCGCCACAATAGGACCTCAAGAAGAAATAAAAATTTTAAATCTATTCAACTCAAAAACTTATTTGAATTTAAGCAAAAATTGTCAATCATCTTCTTTTCTTATAAACCCAAGATACTTAAATTACTTATCACAAAATAATAAACAAAAGTATAAACATCTTAATACTTTTGATTGTTTTCAATTGAAAAACCGTGCAAAACAGAATAATAAAAAAAAATCAGATAAAAATTGGTTTGATAAAACAGAAAAGTTTTACAGAACTGATAACAATAAGCACTTTCATTATATAGACGAAATACATATTCAACAAAATAGATTATTTGAAGTTAAAAGTAAAATTGAAAACTCAGATTGCGTTGGAAGCTCTGATTTGGTTGAAGTTCATGAATTATCCCAAACTGGAAAATTTTCATTGATTCGATTCCAAAGGCTAACAGCGAAAATTTGGAATATTTATAAAAACTGTCAAGAGTTTCCACCAAAAGAAAATTCTGACGTTTTAAGATGCTTAGCACTTTCTTCTAATCTTCAAATCGCTGTAGTCCAATGTGTTGATGGAGTTATAAGTGTTTGGAACATCTCTGAAAAAAGAGCAGAGTTTACATTAGATCAGACATTTCCTATTATTTACACTTCTCTTTCTGTTAACGGAGAATTTGTTTCCATTCAATATGAAAACGGAGTTCTGAGTGTTTGGAATGTGAAAAGTAAAGAGGAAGAAATAAAGTTTTGTGATAAAAAAATTCAATCTTTTGAGTTCAGCCCTGATGGAAAGTTGTTTTCAGTGGCTTTTAGAGATGGTATAAAAATATTTAATTTGATACAAAGAGTAGAAGAGAATTTTATTGTGTATGATGAAAGTTTTCAAATTTTTAGACATAAATCGCTCTTGTTTTCAACTTTTGGAAGGTTTTTAGCGATAAGGTTTAAAAATCAAGCTATAAAGGTTTTGAACTTGAATGATATGACAGAAATTATGATAAAAGATATAGGTCAATATCAACATTCAGTCTTTAGTCCAGATGACAAATTTTTAGCAATTTCATTTAAATCAGAAGTACCCAATCAAAATTTATCTACTATTGCACTTTGGAACCTTCAAACAAGTACTCAAGATCATTTTTGGAATTTTGAAATGGAAGTGAGAAAGTTTTCTTTTACATTATTTAATAAAATCGTTCTATCTCTCAATGATGTGTTGGTTTATTTGGACTTGAAAGACAAGAAAGTGCTGAATACAAAAATAAAGACTTTTGGAAATTGTGAAGATATTTATATTTTTCCAAAAGAAAAAAGATTGACTGCAGTTTCTATTAATGGAGTAGTTTCATTTGATTTTCAAAAGTCTGAAAAAGAGGAATTTTACTTTGATTTGATGGAAAATGATACAAATTACATACTAAATGAAAAAACTGAATCGTTTTCTATTTCAAGTGATGGACAATATATATTAATGAAGACTTGGAAATACTGTTTTGAAATCTGGAATATGCAAAACATTAGAAGACAATCAATTATAAATGATTCATTTAAGAGATGTAGTGATTTTAAATTTTCTCATGATGAGATGATCATGGTATCTCATTCAAGAGATGATAAAGTTATTTATATATGGAATGTAGCAGATTGGAGCATTAAATTTATTCTCAATAGTCAAAATAATCATATTTCTTTTTATTTTTCTGACATGAATTTCTTTCTTGCATCAATAGGTAATGATTTTACAGAAATATGGAATTTAAATGATAAGAGTCTCTCCTTAACAATTAATGATACTTTATTGTCGATAACCTTTAGTCCAGACAGTGCGTTTTGTGTCGCAGGCTCAAATAAAGATATAAAAATATTTAGTATTCAAACTAAAAGAGTTATAATGAAACTGCTATACCAAATAACCCCATTGAAATTATCATTTACTCATAAAGGTCAATTTTTATGGTTATTAAGCTATGATGCAACATTTAAAATTTCATTTTCGAACAAATATAGGTTGATTGAAAATTCCTATAGATATTAATGATTCATATATACTAAAAGATCTTATGAATGAATAAAGTTAGAACTAGATAGTAAGGAATGATTCCCGAAGGTTGGTATAGTTATCATTCAAATCTTCCAGGTAATATTTTAAGTTTCAGTATTACTCTATGCTATTTTTTTTATATCAAAACTGCCTGCAATAAACTAAAGTGATAAATATATAACTTGTTGTTTGAACAAGAATTTGAATCAATTTATTAAAAATAGACCTTAATGATGATATATATCTTTATCTAGTAGAATGGTTTCTTGAGTCAAACAAATTATGCTATATGCTAGACGAAAATTTGGCAAATCTTGTTAGACAAAAGGAAAATATTAAAGAAATTTTTGATGATTCAGTTATAGCTTTAAAATTGTTTGAATACGATAATCATTATTACAAAAGCAAGTGCAAGTCTACTAAAAAATTCATTGAAATAGCATCAAAATTATTTATTGATTACTCTATTACAAAGCATAGTCATCTTGCTCTCTTACTATCAACATATATATTACAATTTGCAAAAATAGGCATAAATTTGAATTATCTCAATTTCCATGCTTGTAAAATTTTAATAAATTATTTAAATAACGTGAAAGTCTTAGAAGAATATGTAGGTGACAACTACAATTTTCATATTTTGAATTATTTGATCGGATCTATCAATGAAATTGAAGTAATTAACATACTAAAAGAGCACAAATATCAGTTAACTTTAATTTCTTATTCAAAATCTAAAGAACTTCAGAAATCAGTTAATCCAAACCCTCAGAAAAAAATCAAAGAAGAAAATTTACTGTATAAAAATTTCTATAATACAATAAATGAAAACTTCTACGATATCCAATACTTCAAGTCCAATTACTACACAAGAAAAGTAATAATAAAAAAGTATTTACTTCTCTCTGATATTTCTCAAGAAACCAAAGAATCATTAATGAAAATTTTCCAAAAAGAAGCGAAATGTAATGAAATACTTAAAAACACAATCTGCAACTATCAAGGTTTTATTCAATCTAAAAACAGCTTTTCTTTAGTCATTGAAGATAATGGGATAACTCTTCATGAATTTCTAATAAAAAATCGTACCAGCAGAGTTATAAGGAACCATTTACATGGAAATTGGGACAAAATGAAGACAATTTATTATTTAATCCAATATTTTGCCTTTGCAGCTGAAAAAAATATTCTACATAGATGGATTTGTCCTTCATCATTAATTATGAACGAAAATCATATCATAAAAGTTACTGATTTTATTTTTGCATCGATTAAAACTGGTGATTTTTGGGATACTACTGAAAAGACACTGCTTCCAAAATTTCCTGAATTTTACAGATCACCTGAAGAAGAAAATTTTCAAGGGGAAAAATTAGATTTAGAGAAATGTGATGTTTATTCTTTGGGTCTTGTTATACTTGAAATTATTTGTTTAGAAGAAATTTCTAAGATAAAACAAAGCCTTGACTTTTATTTGAATCAAGTTAAAGAATATAATCAAGGCAGCATCTATGAATTATTAAAGAATATGCTGTGTGAAAGACCTCAAGATCGCTTAAGTCTAAGAGAAATATCATATTTAAATTTCTATAAATCATATGAAGACTAAAGATATGATAATAGTTAGAAGATTTAGATATTGTTTTTTAAGTTAGCTCATCACTCTACACATTGTATATTAAATCATCTCTGAAATTTTATTCTTTATTAAGGATTCAAGTATAAGGTGTGAATTTCGAAACTTAGAGATTAATAATAGAGTTTATTATTTAATTATTTCAAGTCTAATATTCATTATTCTTGCTACAATTATAATTCTCTCTTGAATTTATCAATAGATTCGTAGTTTTTGTTATTCCATAACATAACTTAAATTTTTATTATTTAAACAAAGGATTAATATTATTGTATCAGACAGGCCATATATCAATTCATTCAGATAACCTCCTCTGACTTACCAATAAACCATCCACTTAAAACCTAAAACAAATCCAAATAAAAAATCCCAAAATCCATATAAAACCCATCCTAAAAAAAACATACTTCATCAATATTTAAAACTTTTCCAAAAGCCCAACCAGCTAATTTCAACAAAAATCATTAATCAAACTTCAAAATCCTACTAACTTAATCTAACTTAACGAGACTTTCACCATCTCTAAGAATGTTATACCTAGGAACGAATCCAAGTTCGACTCTGCCTCTTTTCGGCTCAACAGCCTGATACAAGCTAAGTCCAAACAAAGTAAAACTATAACTTCCAATAAGCGGCCAAATATTCTCAACCCTTTCCACCTCCTGCACTCCAGTAAGTCTTTTCGCCAATTCAACCAAATCATTCAAATCCGTTCCCGAGTCTTCCCCAGCAGCAAAAATTCCATTAGCATAGTTTTCAACCAAAAGTCTATAAAAATTTCCAAGATCAAGTTTATGAATGAGTAAAAGTCTTCCATTTCCTTGAGGAACAACGATTTTTCCATTTTTCTTACAAGCAGAGAACCATGCATCGACATGACTTCCTCCATAAACAAAGACAGGGCGAATGACACTGACATTAAGATTGCCTCCAGCAGCGGCGAGGGCTTGTTCTTCATGTGCAAGTCGGAACTTCAGGAAACTTACAGCGTTTTCCGAACCAGCTTCGTCGTCCGGAGTCACTTTTTCCATTGGTCCGTAGAGAAGACACCCTGTTGTGAACACAAGGCTGACCTTTTCGTTGGCTGCTGTCGCTTTGGCGGAATCAAGAAGACCTCTCAACACGTTTGATTCCTTTTCAGCATCTTCGGCACTTCCAACGAAGCCCGTATGGATAATGCTGGAAAAACCTTGGGAAAGATGAAGGAATTTCGTGTAGTCGTCTTGTGAGTCGTTTATCTCGACGTAGTGGATCAATGGGTTTGCACCTGCGTCTGAGATCTTTGAAAGAGAACGGACTGGACAGGTCACTTCGTGACCGTGGTCTACGAGCACCTGGAGCACTCCACTTCCGATTGAACCAGTTGCGCCAGTAAGGAATATTCTCATTTTATTACGAACTATTATTTCAACAAATATGGAAGATTCAGCAGGAAGGGATTTTTAAAGGGTTTTTGGGTTTTTCTTCAGGTCGAGGTTTTTTATGGATTTTTGAGGAATTTCAGATTTTGAGTTTTTGGGGATTTTTTCAAGTTGTTTAGTTCTTGGGTTGAAGGAGATAATTATAATGGTTTAATTTTAATAAGATTTTGGTTGATTGGAAAGTTTATCTACTCAGTTTTTGATTTGATTATAATCTCAGATTATCTCAATCTTTTACAATCATAATCAAATTATCCCAAATAAATCTTAAAATGCTTTTCAAAGTCACAAAAAATTAATTTATTACTTTCTTATAATGTATTTTTGTTTTTTATTCCAACTAACAGCAAGAGCAGCAGATTGTCCAGTAAGTGAAAGTCAAACGTTTAAACTTCACGTGAAAAGTGATACTCTTGTTTGGGTTGTAGGGCCAAATTATCCTAATGGGGCTTATGCTTCATTAATGGACGGAAATTACAAACCAAATACTTATACCGGAGGTTTCAATATCTGGGAAACCTCGACTATTGATTCATCTACATATGGAAAAAATCTAACTTTTATTAAAACATTTTATGTACCTGGAGATTTGAACTCTGCAACTATTTATTTCAATGTTGATGATAAGGGATACTTTTACATCAATGACAAATATACATATTGTTATTCAGACTATTGGTTTGATAGTTATGCTATGGCTTGTGATGTCCTGAGTTATATATCAGTAGGATCAAATACTTTGAAAGCTTATGTAATGAATGATAATGGTCAAGCATTATTTAGCTATAGACTTGAGTTAGAATTAGTAATTAAAGGATTATAATAATTCATAGATCATTAGAGTAATTATTGCTCTTTTTATCATGTTTTTTAGGTATGAGATTAAATCTCAATTAATATGAAATAATCTCAATCAAATTCATCAGACAGATCAATATCTCTATTGATTCAGTTGATAAAATTAATAATTCACCATTCTCATCATAAATATACCTCAATCCTGAAATAAAAACCTCAATTCCATAATCCTAAATTTCAAGCCAAACTAATCTCCTTAGCTAATTTTTCTCCCATAAACTTTAAAGAAAACTCGCGACAAGCATATTCCTTAGCAAACCTGCTAATCTCATTCCTCTCCATTTCATTATCTTTAATCCTGTTCATAACCCTAGTCCAATTACCCGGATCCTTATCCAACAAAAACCCACTTTTCAAATGTCTGACACTTTCAGTAGGTCCTCCAGAGTTACTTGCAACAACAGGTGTTCCTCTAGCCATAGCTTCAACAGGAACGATTCCAAAGTGTTCTGTTTATCCGATACCATTTTCAGGCGTATACAAAACAGCGAGTGCATTTTGAAGAGCTTCTTCCTTTTGCCTATCATTTAAATTTTTCACAAAATAAACCTGGTACCCTGGAAGTGGTTTTTCCCAGTCGTTGACTTCAGTGAAAGAAAGTCCGAATTTCGTGCAAAGTTGAAAAAGTTCAATTAAATGTTCTCTGTTTTCAGCAAGATCCGGGTCGTAACCGCCTCCAATCAACAGTTTCACTGATTTTTCTTGCATTTGTGAATAAGCCTCCACTGCCAGGCCGATGTTTTTTTTGCGTTCGTATCGGTTTAAAGAGAAAAAAAAACTGGAATTTGATAGAAAAGCTGGAGATTTTGAAACTTCTGGGAAATTTAGGTTTATGCATGGGTAAAGTACTTTTAATTCACGGGTTGAAAGTGATTTGAATGTGGATTGAGTTATTTTCTTGGTGAAATTACTGTTCACGTAGATAAGATCTGCCTTTAAAATGCCGAGTTCTTCGATTTTGTCGAGGAAAAAACGGTAGATGCGCTTTAAGGCACTTTCACGTTCTGTGCATAGAAGTTGGTCTGGGTAGTGACAATAAAAAATCACTTTACTCGATGAAAACCAGAAGATTGGCAAGACTGCAGAGACCTGATCAACAATAACATAATCAAAATGTCCTGCAAAGAAAACAACATAAAGACTCGCCAACAACATCCTAACCAGACTACAAAAGGCAGTGCCCTTGCCCATGACCTTTGCTGGAAAGACACTTCCTCTAACCTCAACAGGAATAGTCCCATCTCTTGTTTCCTTAAAGCATCTGGTCCTATCATGTCGAGGTGTAAAAATAGTGACTTTATGACCAGTCATCTGCAGTCCAAGTGCTAAATTAACAACAAGCTGCTCTGCTCCTCCGATGCCAAGGTCAGGATGTATGATGGCGACATGTTTTTCCATTATTAAACAATTTTCGTATTTAAAAAAGTGAATTCAACCATCTCAGGCTCTACAGTTTTTCCATAGTCCCTGGCAGTACTCTGCAAGGCACCTAGTCGAATATTTTGTGTTTTTGAAGGATTTTCAACAGTTGATTCATGGAAAGTTCTTCTTTTTGATGTGAATTTGTGCATCTGGATTGAAGTTCCATAAGCGATGCAGACTTTCATGTAACATACTTCGCAGCCTTTCCCTGGAGAGACGATTGGGACGTAGTCATCACAAATGACTGTCGGGTATAAGCTGAGTGGGTAAATTGGTGATAATCCTGTTAATGAAACTTTTCCAAGTCCTAGTAAATCTTCTTTTGTTTGAGTTTTAACCCATACTTCGAAAATCAGGGATTTTTGGCTTAGTCTCGCTACGAGTTGAGGACTGGGCAAGAGGATCTCGTGGTCTATTGACTGGCCTGAATAGTTCCATAGTACTTTGCTTTTAAGAACTTGCTTGTCTATTGGGGACTTGTATTGGATGTAAAGGCTTGGGGTTCCTTCGAGGCGGTATATGTGGTCTAATGATATTAAAAGAATGTCGGGAACTCGTGGGTCGGAATCTGAGGTTAGCGGACGGTCTTGTGAAAATTTTAACTTTAGGGTTCCTTTTAGAGATTCTTCGTGGTAGAGAGGGATAGTGTATATGGTCTTTTTTGAGTCGTTTGAAATTATCTCCTCCCAAGGCAAGATACCATCACCAATCAACTCTTCATCATTCAAAGCCCTCCTCAAGTAAAACTCAATCTGAAAATCCCGAAGTTCAACATTTTTACACTGAACAACATCCAAAGAATGAACAGTTTTCGAGTCAAAACTCAGCATTTGCTCATTTTTCCCACAATTCGAAATCGTGAAAGAATCCGGAAAAAATTCATGAACATTATTAAAAGCAGGTCGATAAAGCCAAGTTTCAAGTAAAACCCGATCAAAAAACTCTTTCTCTTCAGGAACAAAAGCCAAAATTTTCAGTTTAAACTTATGATTGAAGCTATTCATGATTAAATTCATTTCATCAACTTGCTTCACTTGTCCTTCAGTTGTTTTTAAGCCTGTGTCTAAATCTTTCTTTTCCCTTGATTGAATCTCGCTTTCTGGACTAGGGCTCTTCGGCTTTGAAGTCTGGTATATTGCTGGGGTCGGAATTTTTTTGAGACTGCTTTTTCGGACTTTCACTGTTTTCATGCCTGGCTTGGGAAGAGGAGTGTTTTCGACTTCTTGCATTGTGAGCAACTCGAGTCTTTGAAAACTTTGAAGAACTTCAGAATCGGGTCTTTTCATATTTATAGGTTAATTTTTTAAAGGATTTTGGAATTGTGGGGTTTGGATTGTTTTTTTTGGAATTTGAGAGTTTTTGGGAAAATTGATTATTTGAGAATTTTGATAAAAGATGTTATTTGGAGATGGTGATTGGATGATGAGGAAAGGAAGAAAAAAGATGATTTCTGAAATTATGAGATTAGAAAAGTATTAAAACTTAAAATACTATTCAACTTTATCAAAATTATCTAAAAATCTTCATCAATTCTTAATTTTTTTCGAATAAGATTCTTGATAACTTATAAAAACCATCTAAATTTTCAAATTTAATTAAAAATATAAACCACTCCAAATCCACCCATAAAACCCAAACCACAAACTATGTGATCCTCAAACCTAAATAAAAAATGAGTTTTATATATAAAACTCAAGACATCGATTCACAGTACCAAAAAATCCTAAACACCCAAAAAGACCTAATCAAAAACAACAAATACATGCGAGAACTAGAACAAAAATACCAAAGATACAGTCGTCGAAAAACCCGGTCCCACCTTCCCAAGAAGCCAATGACCGAATTAAAAACTCACGACTGGCCAATCGACAATTCAATGTTCACAAACATCCTAAAGCAAAAGCTCGAAAGTGTTTTTCCATCCCGAGCGAATTCGCATCAACTTTCTTCTCCAAAGCGTAGCCAATCACGTCCAAAAACAAGAAATTCCGAACTTCCTAAAATGTTATCAAAACAAGTGATGGTCTCTTCAAACATGAACAACGGTGAAAGCATATCAAGAAAAATTCGTTTAGCAAAGAAGAACTCAAGTGAAGTTCCCTATTCAAGACTAAGTCTTGATAACAGTTTGGACTACGTGAATGACGAGGAAGTCCGAGAACAGCATATAATAAGGATTCCTAGGTACTTTTAATTACTTAAACCCTTTCCTAGTGATCAACATGCCGAATAATGCGAGAAAGAACTGAAGGATAATCAAACAGACATATAAAATAAGTCCTGCTTTCCATTCAAAGTCATTTGGAGATTTTTTCTGAATCTTTTCATTGGAGACTGAATCAATTTTAACGAAGCCTGAAATAAAGTAATACCCCAGAAATGCCACGAATTGCAAACAAAATGATAAAAGAATCAAACATGTTATTGACCTGAACTTGAAATCTCCTCGACGGTATCTTAAAAGGTGGTAGAACATTGAAAATACCTGTGGAATCACTGAAACGATA
Organism: Stentor roeselii; assembly: GCA_006503475.1. NCBI lineage: Eukaryota > Ciliophora > Heterotrichea > Heterotrichida > Stentoridae > Stentor > Stentor roeselii. The sequence goes on from RSEH01000113.1 coordinate 90,151, forward strand.
CTAACGAATAATATCAATGCTCCTGCTACTTCGAACCTTGTTGGGTAGTCGCAGAACTTTGGGCATTCGTTTTGGATCTCGTCTTTAAGACCGTGACATGAGTCTTTTCGCACGTCTGCGATTGTGTCTTCGTTTTTAAAGGCTGAGTCTTTTAAGATTGTTGAAGCTTTTGTCAGCCCGAAGTCCCAGTAGCAGTAAGTGAACCAGTCTTCTAGTGATATCGTTGTGATGGTTAGAGCGGTGAGAAGTAAACTGCTAATGATGTATATTAGCAAATAGACCTTTCTGACGTGAGTTGATTTCTTAATAAAGCCGTCTTCCATATATGGAGCAAATTTCTCAGACCCGAATAACAAAAGAACTAGAAATTCTCAGCAGGATGGAGTCAAAACACATAAAAATCCACTTTTCCGACGACCACAAAAGTTTAGAAATAAACCATTCAGTGAAAGGAATCGCTATAACTTTTTACATAACATTACCAGAAAGATACCCATTCCTTCCTCCAAAGTTGACAGCCGACATCCCTTCAGATTTACAATCAATATTCCAAGACTCCGGAGATTTACTAAACCTAGTCCTCGACGACAGCTGGACTCCAGCAATAAGTCTTTCAACTCTAATCGAAAAAGTGATTCTCTTCAGCAACTATTCTCTAACCACTACAAAATTTCACGTTTTAGGCAAAATAAATCTTCTATCAATCATTTTAATCGCTGCCACTTTCCGATTCGCACTTTTCAGTCAAAGTTACTCAGGCCACTGGACCCCTCCCTTATACGGCGACTACGAAGCACAGCGACATTGGATGGAACTGACGACGAACTACCCTGTCGAAGACTGGTACAAAGCCGAGGCGGACTACTGGAAACTAGACTACCCGCCACTAACAGCTTGGCATTCTTTCATATTTGGACTTCTTTCAAAGCTCTGGGAGGCTGACTCAATGGAACTCGGCAAGTCTCGAGGGTACTACTCGCCTTCACATCTCGTCTTTATGCGACTTTCAGTCATGATAAGTGAAATTTTAATCTACTTACCCGCAATTTTGCTTTACTTTTACAGAACTCATGGACAGGTGAATGAAAAGATTAGGAATGTTGCTTTAATCGCGGTGCTTTTAGCACCGCCTTTCGTGTTAATTGACTATGGACATTTCCAGTATAACAATGTCATGCTTGGATTTGCTTTGATGTCTGTTGTCTTCACTAATGCCGGGTCGTTTTCAATGGCGGCAGCGGGTCTAGCGCTGAGTTTTAACTTCAAGATAATGGGACTTTATTACTTTTTTCCTCTGGTTTGCTATTGGGTGGCTGGGGTTTATGATAGAAGTTATCGAGGAAGGCTTAGGAATGGCCCAGGACTTGCAGTTCCAACACAATTTTACCTTTTTTTGTCAGGGTTTTTCGCTGTCGCCGGCGCAGGATTCGTCGTCAGCTGCCTCATATGGACACCTTGGCTTAGCTGGGAAGAAGGCCTCGAGGTCCTGGGCAGGGTCTTTCCTTTGGACCGAGGAGTGTTTGAAGACAAAGTTGCTACTTTTTGGTGTGTTTCTTCAGTGGTCGTTAAATACAAGAAGTTATTTTCAGTAAGGACGATGACGGCTTTGACGACTTTTGTGACTATTGTTTTAAGTGCACCTTGGCTTTATTTGACAGTTTTAAAGAGAAAGATGAAGAAAAGTCTTGTTTTTGGAACTGCTGGAGTCGCTTTGACGTTTTTTTTGTTTTCTTATCATGTGCATGAAAAAACTATTCTGGTGCCTTTGATGCCGGTGATGCTTGTGACTGTTTTTGACTACCCGGACTTGTTTGAAGTGATGATTGTGACGAGTACTTTCAGCATGTATCCTCTTCTTGCTCTTGACCGTCTAAAAATGCCTTATTTTGTGTTCCAGGTAGGTTTTCTTGCTCTTTCTAAAGTAAACAAGGACAACTTGAAGGCTTGGGTGCAGGTCAGGACTACAAAATGGATTTACCTGGTAATGACCCTTGTTCACTTGACAGAATTCATCGATGTTCCTGGATATCCTTATTTTTTTGAACTGGTCATTGCTGGGTGTTCTTTTCTTGTTTTTTCAGTGATTTGGGGAGTTTTACTTGTACAGTTCTGGAAATTAAAACATGAAACTGAACTGTTGGGCAAGACTTTCAAGGATAAGACCAGGTAGATATTATTAGAAAGTTTTATTAATATGGCTAGGATACTGCTTGCTTGCTCTGGGTTTAAAGATGTTCTTAATGGCACTGAGGTCTGTCAGGCACTTAAAAAAGGGTTTTTGGCTGCTGATTCTACAGTCAATGTCACTTGTCTTCCCCTTAGTGATGGTGGGGAAGGATTTTTAGATGCTTTGAGAAGATCATCGCTTTCTGGGAATATTGAAATTCATAAAGTTCTTGTCACTGGACCTCTTGGATTTACTGTGGAAGGAGAGTATGGAATTTTTGAAAATGGGAATAATCGGGTTGGGATCATTGAAATGGCTCGGCTCTCGGGGATTGAAAAAGTTCCTGTTGAAATGAGGAATCCTTATCATACGACTAGTCATGGCACTGGAGAGGTTATTCAACTACTTTATTCAAGAGGGATTAATGAGTTTTATATTGGACTTGGAGGCAGCGCAACAACAGACGGTGGTCTAAGTGTTCTCTACGCTTTAAAAGCCTTCAAATTCGAATTTTCCAGTCACTCAGACTACTCCTCAACCCCTCCAGCCTACCTGACAGGTTCAATGCTAAGCAGCATAAAATCCATTACTTCCACAGACCCATCAATGTCCGAGTCTCTTTCCCTAACAATAGCCTGCGACGTGAAAAACCCAATGTTAGGTCCATCAGGTTCAGTAAAAGTTTTCGGCCCACAAAAAGGAATTCTTCCAGAAATGGAAGAAGACTACGAAAAAATCATGGAAAACGTGAATCACCTTCTTTCTGGAATAAGAGGAGTCAGCATCGGCCACTCAGAATTTTCAGGAGCTGCTGGAGGAATCTCAGGAGGACTTTTGGCTGCTTTTTCAAAATGCTCAGTCGTCAGAGGCGTGGATCTCGTTGCTCAGGCCTCGGGACTCACGCAGCTTGTTGAACAGGCGGACTTGGTCATCAGTGGAGAAGGATCTTTTGATGCTCAGACAAAGGGTGGAAAAGTTGTGAGTAAAGTTTTGGAAATTTGTCCTCGGGCGGTTGTGGTTTGTGGAATTGTCAAGGGTGTTGATTATCGAAATGTTTATGATTTGGTTAGTCGATTTGGGAATAGAAGTGTTAGTCATGTGAAAGAATGCCTGGAAATTGTTGCTTTGGAAATTTTTGAGAAAGAAATTTTGAATGGGCGCAGAGGTTAATTTTATTTGTGGATGAATACTACATTTAACTAATCTAGCAACTTATATCCTCAATGATGGGACATGCGAGTTTAGCAAAGTTTTATTCATAAAACTCAATATTCTGAACCGGCCTCTAAGAAAAGCCAAAAAAATTTCTCTGCTGTATCCAATTTCGGTTACTTTGAGTTGATAGTCGCTGACAGACATCAAGCTACTCGCAAAATCAGAATTTCCGAAATTTGGAGGAACAGGTGAAATCATATGCCTGGGACTATCATTGAAGTTCAAAACCGAGTTTTGGTTTATAATTGAAGTGGTGATACTCTCGGCACCGTTGTTAAGACTTCCAAGCATTTCTTTTAACTTTTCAGGAGGATGCTTTTCAGTTTGAATGACTTGGCCTACACTTTCGATTTCTTTGGTTTGTAGCTCTAAGAGCTTCTTCAATTGGTCAATATAATCGAGTAAAAGAATTCCGCTGCTATTAGGAGATAGTTCAAAAGAAGAGTCATTAAATGTTTGAGTATTCGATATAGAATCTTCCCTTTTAATCGACTTGGAAAAAGTTTCAGCAACAAGTTCATTTGAGTCCTTAAATAAATCATAAAAACTATCCTTCGGCCTGGATCGAGTTTTTATTTCATTCATATTTATAGACAAATACCCAAAAGTTATAATTTAATAATTATTCTTGAAAGAACTAACTGTACTAAACAAGATATTCTGTGTCGATTCCCTTTTCTTCCCTGGAATTCTATCTTTTTTAACCAGCTGATCATGAGCCTCCTTCAACCTTTCCTCAAAATCGTTCATACTAGCAGATTTACCAATTTTTTCCAGATTTTTTGTGAGAATATTGTTAATAACTGCTCTTTTTTCCAAAAAAACCGTGGCCATTTTCAAAGTCTTTCTTGATTTCTTATTATCTTCCAATATCTGCTTGCAAGAGGCATTTAAAAACGCATGAGAATCAACAGTTTTCTGCTTCTTTAATTGCTGAGTCAAAGACTTTGGCTCAAGCTTCAAGATTGGTGTGTAAAAAAAATCTTTTTCTCTTTCTGAATCTGACCATTTTTCTGACTTTCGAGGTTGAAAATAAAGATTTTCAGTCAATCTTTCAATCACATCAGCTGGAGTTGATAAAAATTGAGAGGGCAGAAGACGAGACTTGTAAAGATTTGAAAGTTTTTCTTTGTGCTCGGTCACTGCTTTTAAAGACTCGACAGGTCTTAATTGGTCGAAGTAAGTTGACTTCTGGGATCTGGAAACGGATGAACCTTGCTTTAAGGTTTGAGAGTTTAGTGAGAAGATACTTGGGGATTGTTTCAGATTGGAGACTGTTTTTTTCTTTTTGAGAGAGTAAATGCTTTTTAGGAGTTTATTGGATTTTTGTGTTTCCATTATTAGAGTTATTAGAGAAGTTATTTTAAATGATTTGGGATTTTTTTAGATTGCAGATGTTTTTTCTATTGAGAGTCAAGATTTTTAAGGAGTTAATCAGATTTTTGTGTTTATAATATTAGGATAATTAGAGTAATTATTTAAAATGACTTGAGATTCTTTTAGACTGTTTTTTTCTATTGGGATCAACACTTCTCAGGAATTAATAAAATTTTAGTGTTTACATTATTAGAGTATTTATTATAAACTGAAAAATTGATTTCACTGGTTATTCTCTGTACCAATTTCCTGAAACTTTTTAAAAAACCCTACTGAGCATTTATTTTGGTCAGCTTTTTGCATGAGTTTTCGTTTCTGCACAAGTAAATATTCCTTGAACTTCTGCTCTTCAACTTTTTTCAAGTTTTCAAGTCCTTCATTTTTTTCGATGATTTTTTTCTTGATCTGTTCAATTTTTGTTTTGTATTCTTCAAGTTTTTTCTTCTGGTTCTGAGCATGTCTTGTTCTTTTTTTCTCTAACATCAAAGCTTGCACCCGGCTTTCTTCTTCTTTTTCCCTGATTTTTTGAAGTGATTCTAAATCTTGGCTTATTCGATTTTCTCTAAATTTTTCAATCTTTTCAAGTTTTTCAAGACTTGTGACTGGCACTGAGAGTTCTCGAGAATGGACTTTCCAGTAACTTTGTTTTTTTATTTGGAGAAAGGATGATTCTGGTGCCTTTTGAATGTGTTTGCAGGGAAGTTTCAGGGTGCAGATTAAACATCTTCCTTGAGATGGTAGACTGGATTCAAGGCTTTGTACGAAGAATTTCATTTCTTTTGATAGCCTTTCATCTACTTTTTCAATGAGTGAGATGTAGTCGTCAGGGATTACTTCTTGAATGAATGTTTGCATGGACTTTAAGCTTTCCATGGCAGTTTATGGAATATTAAGATTTTTAGTAGAGGAAATTTTAAGTGGAGGTAGGTGGATTGAAATTAAGAATTATGACAGTTTGTGAAATATTAAGATTTTTAGTAGAGGGAATTTTAATTTGAGGTAGGTGGATTGAAAACTAAGAATTAATGACTCTGGTTTTATTGATATATTTTAGGAACTAGAGGAGTATACAGTAGGTGCCATTTACAGTTTATCTAAAAATTTATTGAATATTTAATCCTATCAAATGATCCTACTAATAATTCATTAACTTTTCCATGAGTTTAATTTTCCAATTTTCCAAAAAAAAATTACAATTTTTAATCTTCATTCATAAATCTTCTAAAACTTTCCCCGAAATCATCTCAAATCCATCAAAACCTCAGTACCTAAAAAAAAACCAAGCTACTCCTGATCCATCCTTAAAAATCCAATCTCCAAACATCCCAAAACCACAAAACTTCACAACCAACCCCTAATCCCTGCAGTCTCTCAAAGATCTTCTATAAATGGAACGTCAGACTCCCGAATTCAAAATCCTGATGGTAGGTGACAGTGGAGTAGGTAAAACCTGTTTCATAAAAAAACACTTAACCGGCGAGTTCGATCGAAAATATTCCCCCACAAGTTCAGTCGAGGTTCACCCGATAAAGTTTTACACAAATCACGGTCCGATAGTCTTCAACGTCTGGGACGTGGCAGGTCAAAACGACGAGTCAATGCTGAAAGAAGCTTATTTTATCGGAAGTCAAGGCGGCATCATCATGTTTGACGTGACTGACCGGGCGAGTTATAAAAGTGTTCCGCGTTGGCATCGAGATATTTTTAAAATTTGTGAAAGGATTCCGCTTGTTTTGGCGGGAAATAAAGTCGAAGTCAAGGAAAGAAAAGTTCAGGGAAAACAGATTATTTATCATAAAAGACATGAACTGCAGTATTTCGATGTTTCTGCGAAAATCAGCTATCAGTATGAAAAACCTTTCATTTGGCTTGCTAGAAAAGTCACCAATTGGCCTGATCTTACTTTTGTTGAAGCACCGGCTATGCCTCCTCCTGAAATTGTTTATGGGTCTGAAGTCTTGCTTAGCTTCAGTGGAAATCATTTGGATATTGTCAGTGAAGCTGCGGAATTTGGAGTGAATGAAGAGTAGAATTAATCTATTTTAACGTTGTTTTTCACCTTTTTCAACTCGTTCTTTAATTTGGCATACAAAACCACATCACCTCTCTTCAAGTTATTTTTCAATTCAACAATCGACAACCAAGGATGACGTTTCACAACTTCTATCAACGGCGCAACACTTTTAATACTCAACTCATTAAAGCTCAAGTACAAGCAAGTGATTCTAGACTGATCAATCGGTTCAATTAAAATTCCTAATCCCAAATCAGTCAAATCACAACTTTTCAAATCAAGACTAGTCAAAGCAGAGTTCCTAAAAATCAACCCTTTTAAAGCCTCAGCAGCACCAGGTCCAACTTTCGACCCACTCAAGTCAACATGAACCAAATTAACAAAAACCGAAAAAACGACTTCAAACTGAAGCCTATTAATTTTTGGAAGTTCTAAAATCTTCAAATTCGCGCAAAAGCTTAAAAGTCTCATCAAGTCCTCATCATCAAGTTCTTCACAATTCATATGATTTTTAAGTGTACAGCAAAGAATAACCTCTCTACTAAAAGAAGGTCCTTTTACTTTATCTTCAAGTTTACATGAAAATTTTTCAGGACTTGCCAGGTAAAGATTATTCCAAAAGCTTGACATGTCCTGAGACTCGCTGAGGATTGATTCGATGTTGGCCAAGCCGAAGGCTTGGCTTCTTGAGCAGATTTCTCGAATGGAAGTGATGTAAACACCTGAGAGGTCCTCGATGTACCCTGAGTACATCGCGAGGAGGTCGTAGCAGTACTGTTGAAGACTGGGAACTTCATCCATTTTAGATTAGTTTAATTGGATAAGGACTTTTCTATGTTTTCAAAGAGACTTTGAGATTTGAACCAGTCGGATAAAGAGTTAATGCAGGAAAGGTGGCAACTTTGAAAGTCTTTTTTTAAGGAACAGGATTCTTTGCAGGTTTCAAAGTTTTCTAAACGGGTTTTAAAAGTGGTTTCAATGACTTTAAAGAAATTTTGATGGTTCAAGTCGCATTGGTCGATGCAGTCTTGGTTTATTGAAAGACTTTCAAGACATTTAAGGGTGCATTTGCTGGTTTGTGACTTGATGGTTTTTATCTTTTCTTTCAGTTTTTTCATGAAAAGGTCGTCGTATTCTGAATCAAGACTTTTTTCCACTTGTGCCGAGTTGAAGAAAATGCGATTTTCCATTTGTTATAAAAATGCAAGTCGAACTGATGATTAACCCGATGTGTCCCTTTGCACAGAGGTGTCTTTATGTCCTTAGCTTTAAAAGAGCTGCGGTGAAAGTAAGAAATGTTGACTTGTCTGATAAACCTTCTTGGTTTTTAGAAGAAAATCCTTCGAAGTACCTTCCTGCTTTGCTTGTTTGGAATAATGGGACTAAGATTATTATTCATGAGTCGATTATTATTTCTCAGTTCTTGGATGCTTTACCTGGAATTTCTATTTATCCTAAAGGAGAATGCTTTTTAACTAATGCGGCTCAGAAAGCTGTCATTGATATGAAGGTCGCTACTGATGTGGAACCTCTTAGGAGGGCTGTTAGGATGGCTTATTGGAAAAGTCAACCTAATGATCGAGAGGTTTTAAGCTTTAAGAGGATTGTCAAGAATGTTAATGATATGGTTTTGAATGGCTGCTATTTTGAGTTTCAGATTTTTGGAAGGGATGTTTTGGGATTTATTGACTTGATGGCCCTACCTCTAATAGAGCGAATAATAGCATTCAAAGACCTCGGTCTGAAATATTACGAAAACCTCCGTCTAGACGACTTATTAAAATGGTATTCTCGTATCAGCCAAATCCACTTTATAAAGGCCCACTCAATGCCTTTAACCCGATATATAAACCTGCGAAAGCAGATGCAGTTAAATAAATACCGAGGTCTGGTCTTACCCGCAGAAGCCTACGACGTAGAAGCTAAACTCTAGGAAATAATAAATGGAATACGAAGGCATTGAAAACCACTTGAAAAACGTCTCAAATGCTTACGCTCATTTCACCTTATTCGAAACAACAGCAGAGTTCACTTTAATAAGTTCATCATTAGAAAGCATTCTCAGAAGTTCTTCTTCTTTAGAAGGTTTCAATGAAACCTTGAAGTTGATTTTATCAACTTTAATAGACTCAATCTGGGTAAACCTTTCTAACCCTAAACAATCAGGAGAAGTACAAATCACTGAACATTTGAAAGAAATGACTAAAGAGCACAAGCCTGAGATCAAAGATCTCAAAGGAAGTCAAAAGTCTCTCTCAAGATGCGATTCCAGATACGAGCCTCTGAGATATCAAGACCTTCAACTTGTAAGTAAAAGTGAAGAACATCACTTTTCAACTGAAAGTATTCATTTAAAGTACGCAAGAGAAAAAAGGTTTTTAGGACATCGACGAGAAAGTAGTCACAATTTTTCTGACCCTTATAACAACATCGACTATGTCCTTCCAGCAAGTCCTAAAATTTCATTTCCTAGAGAAGCCAGAAAGTTCAGTTTAGGAAATCCAGTCATTAAAGCAGGGAAGTTCGGATAGTGTTTATAATAATTTTCTAGAAAAGTCTTAAGTGTTTATATTAGAGCCAAAATTACGAGTTTTCTTCTCGAAAAACTCGTCAACTACTGACATTTGAGAGTTATTTGAACTTTTTCGGATGTTGCATCTTGAGTTGGATTCTGAGTCTTCTTTTTTACGTGATTGGCTTGAAATGGCTGAGAATGGACGACGGTTGAGACGAAGTGGAATGTCTTTTAGAACTGAGTTTATTATTATTGACTTTGGAACTGTGTTGAGAAGAAGGTCGTTTACTTGGATTATTGATTTACTTCCGCAGTGGGTGTCGACTTGTTTGAGTCGTTTTTTGGCCGGTCTTGAAGCGGGTTGGTTTGAGGACTTTAATGAGGTTATTAGGATTTTTAAATCGTTTTGGGATTTTTTCTCTTGAGACTTTAAAGAAACGTCTAATGATCGCTGGTAATTGTATCTTTTTGATCTTGATATTCGCGGCTTTGATTTGAAACCGTCTATTGTTAGGTTGAAGTATCGGATAGGGTATTGTTTCGGAGACTTATTCATTGAGAAGTAACGTTTGGATTAATTATCATTAGATTTTAAATAGTTTTAAAGTACTTGGGTTTTGTTTGGGAGGATTATTATTAGAGAAAATATTAGAGATATGATTTTTTAGAGATTTTTTTTGATTTTTTGGTAGGATTCTTTACTAGAAAATAAATAATATATGAAATAAAATAATATTGACATCATAACTCAATCTAGTAGATATAAACTAGTGTATAAATTAAAATTAGAAATAGCCTTATTTTTATCAACCCAAATAGACCTTAGAGGTTATAAAAATGAAAGTAAGTTTTTTTTACCCGGCATCTTCTATTTTTGTATTAAATCTTTTCTATTTCGATCGAAAATAATTTCATGAACCTGATATTTAATTAGGTATAATATTAGAGGAATCTAAGATTATCAATTCACAAATTACTCCTTACACTTAATTAAGAATATAAATAAATTCAAATGTCTAATTCAACATGTATCTTAACATATTGATTTAAGCTCATCGTTGAGTTTTACTATTAGCATCTTTCACATGACTCTGATTAAATTGTGTTTTTAAAATTAAAGGCTTTATGACTCTTTCTTAGAAATGACTCATAATTGTAATAAGGTTCGAAAGGTATTTAAACAAGAGCACACAAAAAAAATTCCATAATTAGCTTTTTAATTAATTTCTTTTGATAAAGTTTAATAATCTTCTAGAAGAAAATTTCAAAAGATTAATTCTTTTGAAGGAATAGGCTAAACAAACACAAACCCCAATCCAATCCAAAATTTAAAAAATCCTTATAAATGGGCTCGATTTGTCAATGTTTCAAGCCAACCCCTTCTCAACCAGAAGCCGAGGACATAGACGAGCCCTTTATCTCGAAAGACGAGCCGACCCCTTCAAGTCCTATAAGCCTTGATTCATTTCAAGTAGAAAAGCAACTCGGCAAAGGAACCTTCGGAAAGGTGATGCTCGTCCGAAAGAAAGACAACGGCAAGATTTTCGCGATGAAAATAATTAAAAAAGCTCTGATCGAGAAGTACAAACACGTCGACCATACTAAAACAGAAAGAAAAGTCCTTGAAGAGCTCAGTCATCCTTTTCTAGTAAAACTTAGATACGCGTTTCAGTCAAAAACAAAACTTTACATGGTCATGGACTTTATCAATGGAGGAGAATTGTTTTATCATTTGAAGAAATCAAGAGTTTTTTCTGTTGATCGAGCAAGATTTTACGCTGCTGAGATACTCATCGCGCTTGAGTATCTACATTCTCAAGGAGTTGTTTATAGGGACTTGAAGGCTGAGAATATCTTGATTGATACTTCTGGTCATATTAAATTAACTGATTTTGGACTTAGCAAAAAGTTCTTCGCTCCTGAGAACTTTAAAACTTACTCATTTTGTGGAACTCCTGAGTACCTTGCACCTGAAATTCTCTTAGGTGTTGGACATGATAAATCTGTTGATTACTGGAGCCTTGGAGTGCTTATATTTGAAATGCTCTCTGGAGAACTTCCTTTTTTCAACCCTAATAAGCAGGAGCTTTACAAAAGCATTGTTAAGGCTGAGTATCAAATGAAGACTTACTTTTCACCTGACAGTCAAGACCTGATTCAGAAACTGTTAGAACCGAATGTAAGGAGTACTTAGCAAGTTGATAGATTGAATCAGTTTGAAGTTGTGAAAAATCATTCCTTCTTTAAAGGAGTTGATTGGGTAAAAATGAAGAATCTCATGATTGACCCACCATTCAGACCTCGAGTGAGAAATGAAGAAGATATAACTAACTTTGAAAAGCTAATCACTGATGAAAAAATCCAAGAAAGTATCACTTCAAATCTTGTCGGGTCAGGCCAGTTCATCAAATTTGATGATTTCACCTACAACCAAAGTCCAAAGTTCGAAATGACAGAAGAAGTAAAAACCCAAAACTAATGTCATCTAGTTAGCGCCAAATTTTTGATATAAAAATGACTGAAATTTCTTACGCGCGAGATTTTGAGACTCCAGAAAAATCCCTTCGAGGTAAATCAAAACGAGGCGAAATTCAAGTGATTTACGGTCCAATGTTTTCAGGTAAATCAACAGAACTACTGAGAAGAATCCGAAGATTCCGTGTAAGAAACGATTCTTGCATATTATTGAAGACTAAAGACAACCGATACATAGACGATGATGCAAAAGTAGTCACTCATGATCAGTTCAACTTCTTAGAAGCCCTTTCTTGTGATTATTTATTTGAAAAAATCGAGGAGGCTAAAAATTATGACGTGATTGGAATTGATGAAGGACAGTTTTTTAAGGATATTATTCAGTTTTGTGAATCTTTAGCGAATATTGGAAAAATCGTAATTGTGGCATGTCTTGACTCGGACTTTCGAAGAGAACCTTTTGGGAATATTTGTGAGTTGATTGCCAAGGCGGAGAAAATTACTAAGTTGAGTAGTATTTGTCATTATTGCAAAGATGATGCTTCTTTTAGTGCCCGAATCACTTCAGAAACAGCGATTAAGGTCATTGGTGGAAGGGATAAATATAGACCGGTTTGTAGAAGTTGCTATTCTGATATAGTTCAGCAGGAAGTTTAACAAATAAAGTAAAATAATATATGAGAAGATTTAAGTTTGAAGAATTCTCAAAACTTTCCTTATTATTACAGAATTTTTCTATTCATTCACTTTTAAACCTTGAATTATTCTCAAACATTTCCCATTATTCCAGAATTTTCCCGAAGACTTTCCCAATTATTATAGAATTTTTTATTCATTCACTTTTAAACCTTAAATAATTCTAAAACCTTTCCCATTATTACAAATTTTTCTATTCACTAACTTTAAAATCTTCAATAATTCTAAAACCTTTCCCATTATTACAAATTTTTCTATTCACTAACTTTAAAATCTTCAATAATTCTAAAACCTTTCCCATTATTACAAATTTTTCTATTCACTAACTTTAAAATCTTCAATAATTCTAAAACCTTTCCCATTATTACAGAATATTTCCATTAAATCATTTTAAACCTTGAATAATTCTCAAACCTTCCCATAATTACAGAATATTTCCATTCACTCACTTGAAACTCAAATAAATAATTAACCAGTTCTCTCCCGCAGTACTTTAATTGCCAATCTCAATAAATGTCAAATGAATCCCAAGTCCGAAGCCACTCAGCAGTGCCTGAAGGACCCTCAGACAAATCCGGGTGGCTCATGAAGCAATCCTCGAACCTTCTACGAACATTCCGGAAACGATTCATCGTTCTCGAGTCAAGACACTTATTAATCTTCGTAGACGAGTCCCGTAAAGACTTAAAAGCCGTCTTAAACTTCGACCAAATCGAGTCAAAAGCTTTTATCCACCCAAAAGACTCAAGCAAACTCGTCATTTCCTTTCCATCCTCGTCCACATCAATGATTCTCAAAGGAAAGAAAGACGAGTTGCTCCAATGGGAAAAGTCAATTTCAGCTTCAATCTCCTTATCAAGGCCATCATCTTCATTCAACTCTCTGACCTCTGAGAAAAAATTCTGGAAATTTTTCTATATCTCTGAAAACGACTTCAGAAAAAACGCTCAAACCGGCGACATTCTTTTATTTAAAGGAAAAAGTAAAATTTCTACAGCTCTTCGAGGAATATTGAACTGTGATTTTGATCATATTGCAGTGATTTACCTGTTAAATGAGTATATTTATTTATTTGAAAGTACTAGAAGTACTGGAGTTGTTTTAACAAGTTGGGATGAGTTTATTGAAAGGAAATGGTTTGAGATGTATCAACGAGTTACTTACCGAAGACTGATAATGGAAAGAAATCAGAGGTTTTCAGAACTGGCTCATGAGTTTGTAGTAGAAGCTGAAGGAAAACCTTATAAATTGATGAAATTTCTTGGAAATGCTGATGAAGGGTATTTTTGTTCTGAACTTGTTGCTGAATTTTATCGGAAAACTGGAGTAATTTACCAAAATATGCCTGCCAAGAAGTTTATGCCGAAACATTTTGTAAGCATGGAACTGAATATTATACAAGCTGAGTTAGACCTGCTGAAAGATATCAGGTTTCATTAATGTCCTATTAAATTATTGATTTTTATGGGTAGGGTTTATAAATGTATAGTGATTTGTATACCAAACTCTCTGTTGATGAAAGAAAAGTGCTTGAAAATTATCATAAAAAACTCGCTTTGTCTAAACAGAGCACTCCTAAGTCATCTTCTCAAGTAGTCGCTCCGAATACCACGAAAAATCAAGTAGTTAAAAAAAAATCACTTTCTAAGCAGAATTCTTCTAAAGTGTTTAAAAACAAGGGGACTTTAAGAAGAGCTTCTTCGAAAACTAGTGCGTCATCAAATAGAAGTTTTTTGAAAAAGGATGAGAATGATGAGAGGACTAATGTCAAGTATGAGGTTGAAAGGCTTTTAAGAGCATTGTATCGACATTCGGTTATTTGTCCTGAGTTTAAAGAAGAGCTTAAGGCGATTGGAGGCATTGGGTTGTTGGATGAATATCTTAAGTATCGAGAACTTAAGTCTTTAGAATAATGAGTAAGGGTTTGGCTTATGGTTTATCTGGAGTTTTCATATTTTTAGGTAATTTATGAAATGAAGGTAATAGTTAAATCTTTGTTTATTTCTTGTGGGTTGGAAGTTATATCATTTAGAATAGTTTTATGATATTTGTTATTTAGATACGGTGAACATAGATAATTTTAGGAATTGATTAAATTTTTTTTATTCAATATCTCTACATAGATAGTAACTGGATCATTTTATTTCAAGGGTTCAAGTTGCACTTAAAATTTGAATATCTTAAGATTTGGATTAACTTAAATAATGATCACAATTAAGAATTTCTAACCACCAAATCTATAAATGGGCTGCGATCAAAGTGCCTGCAGTGAGTTACCTGATTCCCTAAACTCAGACCTAATTCTCAAGAATCCCTCTCAAATCTCCCAGATGAACGACAAGTCAACAAACCTTTCAAACAACTCACTAACCCAACGAGAAGCAGATTCAAAGACCTATCAACCTCTTCTCTCTCTAATCGAATACTATTTAGAAAGTAATTCAAACTACTCCGATCTCTTAAAACTAAGTCAAATCTGGCTTCACGAGTTGATTTTTTTCCTAAACCATTCAAATCTAAGTCCAGACAACATAAGAACAACTTTAACTCTCGATTCATGCGGAAAGTCTCTTCACATTCGACATGAAGTTGATGGAATCACTACTTTCGAGTTCATCAAATTCGTATCCGCGAAATTTTCTCTGATATTCCAAAAAGATATCAAAGACTTACACGAAATCGAAAAAAACTTGAAGTCTCTTCATTCATTAACCTGCATTTTTTACATTCGACTTGGAGAAAACTTCGATTTTGGCTTTGGGGTTGAAAAAATGCTGGATTTAAAACAACTCACATTTGAAAAATCTGAAGATATCTGCAGGATTATTGAATGGAATAATCAAAACAATCAACCAGTTCCGACATCGGTTTTAGTTTCAGTTTTAGAAAACACGAAAATTATCAATTTTTACATTTTTGATGGATTTCGAAGGCAAAATGTTGAAAAAGCTTTTGCGTTGTTTCAGATGTTTGGAAGACCTTTGATGTATAAAGCGGAAGAGTTGTTTAATTCGGGGTTTTGTGATGATGTTAACTGCTCGGTTTTGATTCGAGATGGAAGGGTGGAAAAGGTTTGTCTTCAGGTGCATTGCAATGTCGTTAGCTTGGAAGTAGTGAAAAGTCTGGGTTTTTATGTTGATGAGATCAAGTGGGACGAGGTGAGGACGAAAGGAATCTTTCGCGGTCTTGAACTGGAGATGAATTCAGAAGGGTACTCATTGAGTCAGGTGTTACTATATTATCCTAATTAAAGAGAACTTAATTTTCATTACAAAAACTTGAAATTTTTCTTATAAGGTAAGAGAAAGGTAGTCATTGTTACTATATTATCCTAATTAAAGAGAACTTAATTTTCATTGAAATTTTTCTTATAAGGTAAGAGAAAGGTAGTCATTGTTACTATATTATCCTAATTAAAGAGAACTTAATTTTCATTGAAATTTTTCTTATAAGGTAAGAGAAAGGTAGTCATTGTTACTATATTATCCTAATTAAAGAGAACTTAATTTTCATTGAAATTTTTCTTATAAGGTAAGAGAAAGGTAGTCATTGTTACTATATTATCCTAATTAAAGAGAACTTAATTTTCATTGAAATTTTTCTTATAAGGTAAGAGAAAGGTAGTCATTGTTACTATATTATCCTAATTAAAGAGAACTTAATTTTCATTACAAAAAACTTGAAATTTTTCTTATAAGGTAAAGAGGAAGTGTACTCATTGAGTTAGGTGTTACTAAATTATCCTAATTAATATCATTACAAAAACCTTGAAATTTTTTTTATAAGATAAAGAGGAAGGGTAGTCATTGAGTCAGGTGTTAATATATTATTCCGAAATAAAGAGAACTTAATTATCATTACAAAAACCTCGAAATTTCTCTTATCAAGTAAAGTGGAAGAGGAATTTTCCACTCTGCGAATTTTAAAGTAAATAAAAAAACCTTTTTTCTCTTCCAGATCTTTTTGTAAAATAATTCAAATTCTGCTTCTTTTTTCAGTTTTAACCAACTAACCTGGTGCAAATCGCCACGATGGTCCATAAGACTTAAAGTCTCCTGTTGAACAGTCCAAGACCAAAACATTTCAACGAAATTAAACCCTTTTAACACCTTGCGAGTGAGACTTTTCGCATTAAGCACATTAACCTTATTGTTAAACTTGCAGTCCTTCAGCCAGCCCCCAAACAAAACAACGAATTTTTCCTGAAAAGCGATTAAAACAGGCCTAATCGCAGGAATCGCATTTTTTTCTTGTCCAATAGTCCACTTCTTATCTTCCAAGTCATAAAAAAAAACATTTTCATTGTATCTTCCTTGAGCTTTATACCCTCCTCCTACAAAAATCTTGTCACCAGCGACACAAGTTGAGTGAAGTTTTACTGGAAAAGGCATTGAACAAAGTAAAACACTTTCCATTGAAATCGTGTCAAAGACTTCAACTAAATCAGTCAACGAGTTGTTGTCAGAACCTCCCAGGGTGTAAATTTTTTGGAAGTGAATACAACTTGAATGAGAAGTTCTTAAAAAAATCATTTTTCCGATAATTGTGGAACAGTCTTCAAGATTTGATGATGAAGTGACTAAAGATTTCAAGTCTATCAAAAAAATATCAGGGGATAAAATTGTCGAGGCTTGACCTCCGAGAATGTAGAGAAAATTTGAATCGATTACTATGGCTGGATGGAAAATTTTCATTGATACTCGAATTGTGTGACTTCCGTGGTATATGAAAAGATCGCCGCCGAGTACTCTGAATAAGTAACTCGAACTGTTCATTATTAATGGAATTCATTAGGACTAGTGCTAGCAGATTTGGAAATAGTAAAAACTCTTGTAGAGCTGCTGGTGTTCCTGTTGTTTGTACGGTTGAACCTCGGTTTGACTGTTTTTTGCCGAGAACCCAGTTCGGTGAAGGTGAAATCGTCAGATGTTTATACTGCAAAGCTTTCATCAGTTTATTCTGTGAAGTCATCTCAAATGAGTTCAAATGGCGATGTGCTTTATGTTTAAGGTTCAACTCGATATCCCCTGGGTATTCTCGACTATTAAATTCCCAAAGAAACGAACTCGAACATTCTAACTACGAAATTTATGCTGATGAAAATTATATGAAAAAAACTCCTGCTTCTCCTAATTTCTTGTTTTTAGTCGATGTTTCTGATGGGTTTGAAAGCTTGAATAGTGATACTTTGGAAATTATTTCCCAGGGGATTTTAAATGTTATTGAAAACTCCAGCTTTTGTGAAAGGACTCAGGTTTGCTTTTTGCTGTTTGATGAAAATTTGCATTTTGTGGACTTGAAACAAGGTGGAAGAATTATTTCTGTACCGGCTGGAGAGGTTTGGATTCCTTTGACTGGACTTTTGGCTAATCTGCAGGAATGCTTGAAGAATGTTTTAATTGTTTTAGAAGCACTTCCTAAGTTTAGAGGAAGTCAGAGCTGTTCATTGAGACCAGCTTTGGAAGCAGCCTCTGAATTACTCCTCGAAAGTGGTGGTAAAGTATTTCTCTTTCTATTCAACCATTACCTAGAAGCAGGTCATCCACGAGAGCTGTCACTACAACCAACAAGCGACTATTTCCATTCTCTATCAGAAGTATACCTAAAACTCAACATAAGCCTCGACATTTTCACATCATCCCTAGCCTATTCAGGTCTAGTAAACCTTAGCAATCTCTCATCAAAGACAGGAGGCGAGGTTTATTTCTACAAAGAACTAATCACATCTCAACTATTATCAGATATATCCCAATCCATATCAAAGCCAAGAGTATTTGAAGTATTAGCAAAGTTAAGAACAAGTACAGACTGGCGAGTTTCTTCAATTTTCGGGAACTTCTCATTAAAAAACGACGTTTTAGTCATTCCTGACCTGACCGACCAGTCCTTTACATACGAACTTTCCCTTGTAAATGAAATTGCATCAAGTCAGTTCATTTTCTTGCAATTTTCAATGATTTTCACTTCTTTTGACGGCATCAGGCTGATCCGAGTGCTGAACTTAAAACTCCCTCTTACAAATTCACATCAAATCATACTTGAAAGCCTGAATCAAGACGTTTTAATCAACTTTTTCCTAAAGCAAGGCGCTTCTCTCATGTACAAGCGAGATTCCCTCATCGCCGGGCAGAAATACCTGAAAATTCGACATTCCGAAATAAAAAAAGCTTTTTCATTAATTTCCGGTGAATCTTCTAAATCTTTTCAAGACTTTTCAAGGAAAATGGCAGGACTTAAACGACATGAATTATTTAAAAACACGATATTTCCTTGTAATGTTTAAAAAGACGGGATAGAACTCGATTTTTTCCACTTTTTAAGACTAAAAGCTTCAAGTCTTTCAATTTTTTTCACTGATGTCTGGCTTTGTCCCCATCTTTTTCGTGTGGAAGGCGAGGACCTCATTTCACTGAATCTCGAAAAGCAAGAGTTAAAATCAGAAAGTCTTCACCTTCTCGATGACGGCCTCGAAATCCTTGTCCGGGCAGGTAAGATCTAATCATGTCTTGGAAGGTTTTCAGCTTTGAACGACTCAGAAGTTTTAGAAATCGCTTCAGAAGGGATCAGAAAAATTATCAGGTCTGGAGGAATAACGCAAAAAGTGATAGTTTTAAGAGAAAATACAGGATTGGATAGATTGTAAGTCGTGATTAGACTTTTTCAACATAGAATGAAGATGGAGGGTTGGAATGATTAGAATTTAATGTCGGCTTTTAAAGTATTTCACAAAGGGTCTTACTATCGCTTGTCTGCTCAGCCTGTTTCTTTTAAACATCTGGGAAAGGTTCTGCAGAAAATCACTGACGGGGAAAGTGCTTTGGGTTACTTTTTTGATGATTTTAATGTGCCTAGGGAAATGAAGAATGAAGAAGATTTCAAAGAATTTATTAGTGAAAGGACTGATGAAAAAGTAGTTTATACTGAAATGCCTACTCGTGAACTTGCTGATTATATCGACTTAAAGAAAAGCATTTTAATTAACCCTGGACAAGCTCTCACAGAACTGATCAGACAAGAAATATTAAAACAATCTCAGGTCCTACCATCAGGTCCTGTTCACAAAGGGTCAGTATGTTCTAACTGTTCAGAAAGTCCAATAGTCGGAATCAAATACACTTGCCAATCATGCAAAATCGATTTCTGTGAAAAATGCGAAGAAATAAGCCAAGTCCATTCTCACCCTCTTTTAAAATTCCGAAGTGAAAATCAATCCAAAAGTCCATCTTCCCAAATCCAATTAAACCCATTTCCTCCCCCAAAAAATCCTAACCCAAAGCCTTCTCTTCAAGAAAAGCAATTCGGAGCCAAGAAGTTCGAAGCAGCGAAGACTTTAAAAGACCTTGGTTTCCAAGATGACCGTGTGAATCTAGAAGCTTTAGAATGTAATGACTACGAGATAGAAGCAGCAATAGACTACATTTTAATGCGTCAATAATAAATTACATTAAATCCAGCCATTTTTCTTTAGATAGACGACCCCGACGATGAAATAAAAGACAAGTACTGAAAACATGCAGTAAAAAGTATCAAGTCTGACTTCGTCGCCAATGGGAAGCTTGAAGTTAGTCCCCCAGAGTCCAGTCATTAAAGCAGGAGGAAGGAATAAAGCTGTGAGTCCCGAGTAAAACTTTGCTAAATTCCCTGAACTAAACTGTGAAGTAGTCAATTTATCATCACAGCAGGTCCTGTAAAGTACTTTCGCTTGTTTTAACAGTTGTTTTCCTGTGAAGTTTAACTGGTTCATCTTACCAATGCGACCTTTTAAACAACGAATGTAAATTCTAAGTTGTTTCTTGCTTTTCGCTAAAACTTTTAAAGATTTCATGATTTCTAGCTTTGGCTTTATAAGTTGGGAAAAGTAAATTAAGGACTTTTCTGAGACACTTACTCGTACCAGGTACTCGACACGTTCTTTGTAAGAGATTTCAGTTGAATAACACATGCAGGTCTGGCATTCGATCAACAGCGCGAAGAGGATTTTTTCGTATCGGGAAATCATTGATTCTAGGATCTTGTGAAGGTAAATCTCGATAAAAGAACCGTCTTCTAAAGATATGCTTTTTGATGAACGTACTTCTTGGGTTTCAAGGTCTCGGTTACCTGTTATCAGGTATAGACCTTCGTCTGGGTCGATGAATTGAGGGAAGTTTGAAAAGTTTAAATCGTTTTTGAATAGGTTTTCAATGAAATAAGCTTTTTCGAAGGTTATTACGATCATGAAGTCGGGGTAGACTAACATTTTCACTTGGATTGGGTTTTCGATGTCTTCGTTTATGGAACAGTCTGAGATTGAGATGAAGAAACAGTTTTCGAAGTACATGACATAGTCTTTTTCTTTAAAACTCCACTCACAGCACTCAGTTTGAATCAAAGGGTTGAATTTGTAAACTTGAAAAAGTTGTTCAATAGTTTCTTTCTTGTCTACTTTTAGATAAAGGATGCAGGGCTTTCTTGAAAAAATAGTCGAGGTTGTCAGAATTTCAGTCAATGTCAATGATCGACATGTTTTGCACGCAAGGTCAAAAAGGATGAATATCGCAGAAGAATCAGTAGGAAATGTTTCGATTTTTTGTGTTTCATCTGTAAGTTTATTAACCGCATTTGCCACATCTGTAATAGTAACACTTTTAGAGCGAAGTTCTTTCATTTAGTGTAATAATCTAAATAAATATAACTATTTACTTATATCTTTACAACTTCCATAATATGACCAATATTTTATTGAACCATAAAATACTGAGTATTTAAACAAAATGATGTTTCTTGGTAAAATTTAAATAAATCTAAGATTTACATTTAGATTTTTTTTTAAATTTGTTTATGAGACTTCTGAATTTCTATTCAAAGATGTAGAGATCAATATGATTAACTAAGGCTTAATTATTATTTAGAAAACTTTAAGTTCCTTGATATAAGTTTCTATATTAATAAGGTCAAGTATATGATAAAGAAAAAGTTCACTCAAAGAATTATAGTTAATCCTAAGTCTATTTTTAAATTTATTAATCATCGTCTAATCGAAACGCACTCATGGCTTTTCTATCTAGAAAAAAAACTTCTAAAGTTTTGATTCACTTCTTGTTTAAAAAATTATTTTAGTAGTCGATATTCAAAACAACATCATTATTTATCAATAATTTATCTGTGTTTCTATTAAATCTTTCAAAAGGTTACCTGGATTAGTTGATCATATAAATTTGTTGAAATATTGAAGAAAACTACAGAAATTTTAAAAAATTTAGCACTTCAATCATTTCTTCTGAAAGAACTAGAAATTCTGAAATATTTTATAAGTCTATTGTGCAGGAGGCTTAAAAGCACACTTTTGAATCATGAAAATCTGAAATTTTTCAATAGTTTATACCTTTGAAACCATGAGAGTACTTGAATTTCTTATCATTTTGAATCAAAACTACCTAGAAATCAATATTTGTGACTTAATTTATCTTGACTCACATAAAATCTGAGTTTGTCTTTTAAACAGAGAGAATATATTTACTAGTTAAAAAAGTGATGAGAGAATAATCGAAGGATTAAGGTTCTGATTTTCTTTTTTAAATACTGGTTTGTGCAAACCTAATCTCATAAATTGCTTCATTTCATCAAATAAAAAATCATTAGAAACCACATCCTATCTAAAGAAAATCAAATTCAAAAACAATCCCTTTCGACTATCCATGAATTCCTAAGCAATCATCAATGCCAGCTCTTCTTCAAGTAAATAATTCAAATGACTGAAATACTCTTATAATTCATAAATGGTCTCACTTTTGTTCTCAACCAGTCTGAACTCCTTTAAAGAAATCCAAAAGTCCTTATCTCTAAAGCACAAAGAACTCTTCAACATCATCAAAGGAATCGATTCCAGAGCAGTTTCAGTAAAAGCCACTCAGGACTCAAGTAAAAAGTTCCCAGCAGACAACAACACGATAGACCAGCTATTAAAACTATCAGGTCAGATGCAAGAACTTAACCAGAAGTCCTTTCAAAACATTCAAATTTTACAAGAAAAATTCAAGAAACTAGAAACTTTGAAACTTCTGATCAAACCAGTTAAACTTCAGCTGGTTCAGACGGAAAAGACTGTCTTAAAAGAGCTGAAATTGTTTGAAAATATGATAAAAGATACGATTTCGACTTTTAAACCGAAAAAATCGCAAAGTTTTGAATTTCTTGATATTCGGACTAGATTGGTTTCGGTACTTAAAGGACTTGTGCATGAAGATACTGTTAAGGTCTTTGCGTCGGGTCTTAAACCAAATTATCCTGTTCATTTGATGAAGGATTTTTATTTGGATTTACTGACGGAAGAACCGGAAATTGAGATTAATTGTGAAAGCGAGAATAAAAAAATTATTCATCATCTTAGGTTTCTGATTAAAAGTATTGAAAATATCACTGAACCGCTTTTAAAACTTTTAAGAGAGGTTTCTTTGAAGTGTTCTCCTTCTCAAGAGAAAAATGAAGAACTACCGTATTTTATGAGTGTCACCCCATCTGAGTTAAAAGTCCTAAAACTAAAAATAAACCGTTTACATAACCGCGGAAGCCTAACCGATGAAGAAGCTCGAAACATGTTAGGAAAAATCAGCATCATTCCAGTTTCCCCAAACAACCAAGAAACCGACCTAATCTTCAAAAACCCATTCGAGAACTCAATCGACGAATTCGACGAAGGAGAGCCAGTAACTGCGACATACGAAAAGCAAACCAACGCTCTCGGCAAGTCTTTTTCTAAAGATCTAGGCAAAAGACTGAAATCAACTAAAAAGCTCAGCAAACGAAATAGCACCCCAGGTAAAAAAATTGTGAGAAATACCAGCTTGCCCAAAGCAATGATTCTTGGAAAAGCGAATTTTAAGGAAAAATCGAAACAAGTTAAGATCAAGTCGAAGTCTCCGCATTCGTTTTTGTAGAAATATGTAATCAAAGTCTAATTTAGATTATTTTAGTTGTGTTGAGGTGGAAAGAGGGTAGGATTAATGATTAATATTTAAAGTTTCAGTTGAGAAGAAGGATTATTTAGAAAGGATTATTTTTGGAGGATGTTGTTGAAAGATTTAGCGTTTTGGGAAGATTTTTTAAAGGAAAAATTTGATGAAGTGATTTTTTGATGTTTTTAGAAGATTTTTAATTAATAGATTTTTTCTGACAATAATAGATATGGGAGGGATACTTTCAAGATTTTTCTGGAGATTTCAAAGACATAGTTGTAATGCTAATTTGAGGATACCTATGCTGGGACTAGATGCTGCTGGGAAAACGACTTTACTTTATCGTCTTAAAATGGGGGAGACAGTGACAACAATTCCTACAATCGGTTTCAACGTAGAATCCCTGCAAATAAAAAACCTTCATCTAACCATCTGGGACGTAGGAGGGCAAGAAAAAATCCGTCCTTTATGGAAGTTTTACCTCGACAACATCCAAGGGCTGATCTTCGTGCTAGACTCTTCAGACACATCCCGTCTAACCGAGGTAAAAGAAGAGTTAAATTCAATCCTATCAATGGACTCATTAAAAAACGTTCCCCTTCTAATCCTCTGCAACAAGCAAGACATTCCACACGCGCTTCCATCATCAGAAATTGCGAAAATCCTTCAAATCAACTCAAAACGAAACAAATGGACAACAAAAGACTGTTGCGGTCTTTCAGGTTCAGGTCTTTCAGAAGCTTTTGACTGGTTAGCCGAAGAAATATCAAAGCGAAAATCATGATTTGTACTTTATTAATTAATCTTATTACAAGTCCTTATAAAAACTCTTTTCCATTAATTTGTCCTTCGCCGCGACTCGAGGTAAAGAAATCGCTTTTCCATCAGGAAGACTTTTAAGCCAAGCCGAGTCGATTTTTCTTGGAGACTCTTTCTGGCAAAAACGACTTTTCAATGAAGTTTCAGGAGTTTCGCAGTGTCTGCGACCTGTTCGAGCTGCTCTTTCTGAATAACGATTCGCGTATTCGATCACTTCAGGGTTTTCACTGAGACTTCTACTTGCAGCTTTAAATGAGTATTCCTCGACTATCGCCCTGAAGAGCTCTTGATGTCTTCTAACTTCTTCATATAAAACTAAGTTTTCTCGCTTTTGGTCTGATATCAGGTCAACTAATGGAGAGTTCAAGTTTTTCACTTTTAATGAAAAATCTGAGAAATTTGATTCTGTTGTTTTTATGTTTCTTTCTACTGAATTTGCTAGATTTTCAAGGTCTTTCGCTACTTTTGATTTAAAATCGTCGAAAGTCTTTAAGTTGATGATGATTTCGTTGATTTTTTCTTTGTAGAACTTTTTGAAAAGATGTGTTTCTGAAGAAATTTTTTCTAGGTCGGTCTCGAGGATTATCAGTCTTTTAAACTTTTCTTCGATTTTCTTGTCGATTGATTCAAGGTCTTTACGGGAAAGTTTTGAAGGAGAAGTTTCTTTTGGCTTTGATTTTTTGTCAAGACCATTACGGCGAAGAGCTCGGATGAAGGAAGTTTCCATCGTTTGGAGGGTGTTGTGCATGTTTTTTATGTTGTTTTCTAGCTCGTCGATGTAGGATTTACTGCTGTTTAAGTTGTTTTCGACGATTTTTGTGTAGCTTTTTGAGTCTTCTAAATCGGTTCGGGTTGTTTCGAGTTCTTTTTGAAGGGAGATTAGTTTACGGTTTATTTGCTTTAAACCTCCTGCTCCTAGAGTGCGACTGGCAGCGATACTTGACTCTTTACTCCCCCTCCTCTGCATAGTTTTCGAGTCTCCCCCAATAGAGCTTCCTCTAGCCCGTGACTGTCTCGAGACAGGTTTTTCAAATTCTCTAATTTTCGGACTTTCAGTTTTTTTATCCTCAACAAAATGATCCAAATTATTCGTCTCGACCCTGAGCGAGACATCACTTTTAGCAACCACAGAAGTTTCAAGGTCCGGACTGGTACTTTGTTCAACTTCCGCTTCATTCGATGCAGTTTCTTCCCTCTTCGCAACGACATCAATATCCTCCATCATATTATCCATTTCCTCCTGACTATCATACTCATCATCTTGCATAGCATCATCTTCCATAAACAATTCTTCAAGTTTCTGCTCCATCACTACAAGTTTATTCTTCATTTGAGCGAAGTCTTCATTATTCACCTCAAGTGACTTTGACTCACTTGCTTTGCTGGCAAGTTCAAGTTTCATCTTCGTCTTGAAACCTTCAAAGTCAGAATAAATGTGTTTGTCAACTCTGGACTGAAGAAGAGAGACTTGTTGAGAAATCGAGGAAAATTGACTCCAGCCTACTTTTGTTTGAAGAAGATGGTCAAAAGTCTCATTTGATACTTTTTGGTCGAGTTGGTTGCAGAAGATTTGAGAAAAATCGTTGAACTTTTGACTTAGAAGTTTTTCTATTGTTGATAGAAAGTCCTCGAGTTTTAAGGAGAGGAAGGAAGAGGTTATGAATGATGAACATGAAATGCGTAAGTGATTTAGGTCTTGCTCGTATTTTTCTAGCTGGTGCTCGATTTTCTCTGACTTTTGAAATGCGGTTTTTACCATTTCGAGTTGGTTTACAGCGTCTGCTATTGAGATCTTTGATGATGTGATTTTAGAGATTTCGTTGGATAACTCCATGATTTTATTTGGTGGGTTTTTTTTTGGTGTTTTGAAAGAGTTGGATTGGGGTTTAGGTTTAGTGATTTTTGAAGGAGTATCGGGTGTTTAGAGATGGTTGAAGATAATTTGGTTATTGAATTTGAAACTGTTTAGTTTAGATTTGTTATTTAGAATAATAAATCGGCTTTTTTAGAGGAAATAATTAAATTTTGGATTAAACTTTATTAATCACTTCAACCTTGTCATTTATTCAATTGAAGTATAGATCCATAAAAGTAACAGGAAATATTCTCTAAAAAATATCAAGCCTTTCTCTAATAACAACACAATCAACTCTACAACAATAACTAAAAAATAACACCAATCAACAAACGACCAAATAATCAAAAAATAACAAATCTTCAAAAAAGAAGACAAATTTTAAATAAAAGTTTTGTCAGGTGCTGCATTTGCAGCACTTAACCAAAAAAACTCAATAAATGTAGCGGAATCCGCAAAATTCTGTTAATTAAGAAGGGAAGGGTGAGCCACCTCTTGAGGTTAGTGCAATACAAGGGCGACTCATTGCAAGGTTCTCAGCCAGCCGAGAATCTCTCGCTCCCATCAAGAAATTAATGTGAAATACGCCACTCAGTAGAGTGGATACCAGTTTTCACACTGATAAGAACAGATACTACACTTGATCTTAGCCAAAAAGCCGAGAAGGTATGAAAGTAAATCTTTTTACTAGTTTAAGTAGTCTTTTTTTTCTTTTTTAATATGGGAGCCTTATATTAAAAATGTCTAAATCGAAACTCAAATTTAAAAATCATCTTTTACAAATTCACTGGCTTGCTGGCACTGTAACCAAAATTTAATAAACTTAGAATATACATTCGAAAGTAGGTTATAAAAGAATTAATATTTCAAAATTATATTTTTGCATGAATTTGGTTTAAATCCTAATATCGGTGTTTTATAATTACTTTAGCTTAAGATTATTTGATTCTGTCCTGAAAAGTCTGCATTAGAAATGTGAAATATATAAAATAATATAGAATTAACTAAAATAATAGTAATCTCTATTCATCACAATTAGTGCAGATCTTTGAATCTCACCTTAGTAAAACATGATAAAGTGATAAATAGATTAAAACAAATTATTTGATAATATCAATTCTACCATCTCTAATTTCAACTACAAAAAATCACAAAAAAACCCTTTTCCTCTAAAATCAAAAAAATCCTGATATTCTTTACCCTCATAAAAATGAGAAAATGATCGATTAATAAATATTCTAAAAACCAAAAATAATCCTCCAAACTTCCCAAATTAAATCAATTAATTCTAAAATTACCACAAAAAGCATCTCCCTCATTAGCATTTTCCATAAAATCCATCAACTGCTGAGCATGATTCTGAATCCTAAGATTCCGACTAAGTACCAATTTTTGCACTTTCTCATAAAACCCCGACAAGTTCATCAAATGAACAACTTCAAATCGATCATTGACCTTTAAACTCGAGTAAACTTTAATCAACGTTTCAATTAACTTAAAAGTCAATTCTCCTTCAATAAAATTGCTTAAAAACCCAGAAGCTTCTTTTAAAAACCCGATATTAATCAAAGCCCAGACACTTTCATGCTTTCCAAGAGAAGCGATATTAAAAACACTAATAATTGCTTCTTTTCTGATGTTTTCATCACAGTCATTGACCGATTTGATGATTTTCATGAGAATAGGATGAGCGACAATGATTGCGATTTGATTTCGAGTGCCTGCCGATAAGTTGCTAAGAGTCCAGCAGAGATACTTCTTGATTTTCGAGTTTCCTGAAAAACTCTCGAAAAGTTTGTAAAGCTTGTCAAGGATTTCTCTATCAAAAAGTGCCTGAGTCTCTTCAACAGTCCCTGCTGAGATGTTTCCGACTGACCGTAAAGCAGGTAAAATTACTTTCGGATTAGAAGAGTCTAGTGACTTGATTATAAAATGAAAACATTTACTTTTCACTAACTGGGTAATGTTGTTACTTTTATCAGTGATCAGAGATAACGCCCAGAGACTGTGAATAAAAATCTTTTTGTTTTTTTGCCTTAAAACTGAAGACAGGGTGTTAAGGACCCTGCTTAACAACCCTGCCTCAAGCGAGTCTTTCCCTTCTAAAACATTTCTCAAGGTCCAGATGATCAGTTCTTGAAGACCTGGAAACTGTTCAAATATTTCCAGTAAGACTAAAACAGTCCCTTTTTTTATCATCTTTTCTCGTAACTTCAAACTGTCAACTGACAAGTTGCTTAAACACCAAATCGCATTTTCTACAATGTTTACATCGAAGTGACCGAGAAGATTTATGCAGAAGTCGTCAATGTTCTGCAAAAGCAAATCACTTGTTATAAACTCTGGACCTGAGGAAAGACTTTGAATGCAAAGAAGAGTCGCTTGGAACTCTTCTGAAGACTGAGGCATTGATTTTAAAGTTTCTGATAAAGTCTTTACTAGACCTAGTTCTTTTGAAAGCTTTAGTGAAAGGCTTCGGTCCTTTTGTTTCATTTTAGAGTGAAGGAAAAGCACTGTTGTTAGGAAAAAAGAAGACTCTGGACCTTCTTGTAGAGTTTTTTTGATGTTTTGGAAAGTTTCACGTGTTGTTGGAACCGGGCTTTCGATTGAAGTGGTTTCTGAGGCTTTTTGACGCTTTTTTGTGATGAAGTCTTTTCGTTTTTGCTTGCGGAGAGAAATTGCGAAGGTTTCTGGCTGGTGGAGAGTTGAGCTGGTTGATAAGAAGTTTTGGTTGCGGGCTTGAAGTCTCTCTAGAGTGAAAAAAGCATTTAGTGCCATATCTTAGTATATTATTTTAGTTAGAGGGGAATTTCTTCGAATATGCAAAGGGAAATGATGAATGAACTTTGATTTAGAATCTGATTAAGTCTCTTTAGAGTGAAAAAAACATTTAGTGCTGTATCTTAGGATATTATTTTAGTTAGAGGGGAATTTCTTCAAATATGCTAAGAAAAATGATGAATGAACTTTTATTAAGAATCTGATTAAGTCTCTTTGAGTGAAAAAAACATTTAGTGATATAAATTAGTATATAATGTGACTTGAGAGGGAATTTCTTCAAATATGTAAAATAAATTTATGAATTAACTTTGATTAACAATGTAATTTAACTCTCTTTAGAGTGAAAAAACATTTAGTGCCATATCTTAGTATATTATGTGACTTGAGAGGGAATTTCTTCAAATATGCAAAGTAAGTGATGAATGAACTTTGAATAACAATGTAATTAATTCTCTTTAGAGTGAAAAAAAACATTTAGTGCTATATCTTAGTATATAATATGACTTAGAGGGGAATTTCTTCAAATATCTAAACTAAAATGATAAATGAATTTTGATTTCCCATCTAATTAAATCACTCCAGCTGTACTTCAAAATTTTCTATAAAAAATCCATGAATCTTATAACTTAATATCTTTCATATCCTTTCCAATTCAAATCAACAACCAACTCATAAATTCTCATCCTTCTCCAAAACACCCAGCTAAAAAACCTGCTAAAAACTCCCAAAACCCTAAAAAAAACCATTCCTTAAATCACCCGTTAAAACCTGCTAAAATCCCAAAACTTAAAACCAATAAATCCCAAATTCTCTTCCCAATCTTTTCCAAAAATCAAAAAAATTCCATCCACATTTACCTTCCATTTGAATTCAAACAAATAAATGATCGGTTCTCCAACAGTAAGAGACCTGAAGCAAGAAAAGCCACTGAACTTGAAGATCACTCCAAAACAGACGGTAACCCGCATTCAGAGAATCAGCGAGTTGAAACTCGACCTGGACTCCCCGTCGAAGTTGTCAACAGACCGAAAATCTTCACTAAAGTCTGTTTTGACCCCTACTCCACAGTCCAGACGTTCAGATGTGAACCCTATTCTTTCACCTTCGGCAAAACTCATAAGTTTACCGACAAAAATTGAAAATTTGTTAACACAGTCCAAATTTGACATCGAAGAAATTTATTACTCGTCAGAAGGACTTTGGGCTTTCAAAAAGAAAATTTCTGAATGTTTTGATCAACTTCGAAAAGCACTTCTTGAAGAAATTCAGATAAAAGTTGTCAAGGGAAGAAATTTTAATGATAAGTTTCAGGCCACTACTCCGGAAGTCAAGAATGTTATTAAGGATTTGAGTAGGTCGAAAGGGATCGTTTGTAGTTTGAGCAGGGATCTTGAAAAAAAGTTACCGGTTATTGGAGAGTATGAAAAAAAAATTAGGGAAATGAGTGATGACCTAGAGCTAGAAAAGACCAAAAACACAGAACTAAGTTTCAAACTCTCTAAAATAGAAATCGAAAGAGACGCACTAATGAACACGAACACAAGCATCCTAAACTCTCTTCGAAACAGTCGAAACGAGTCAAAAGAAATCCTAGAAATTCTCGACCATTCTCCACTATCCTCTCCAAAGCAATCAGCATTCAGCAAAAAGCATTTAAGTTTTTTTTCCTCAAAAAGCGACCAAGACGAGAGCGTAGTGATTCTTTCATCTCTTTCCAAAGAAAACGAGGAACTAAAAAGAAACTTAGAGTTAATAATCCACAACTACGACACCCTATGCACTAAAATGAAAATCCAAAGAGAAGACTTCCAAAGATACCGTGACCAAATGGAAGAAAACAAGTTTTTTCACGAGGTTAAAGTAAAAGACTTGTTTTTCGACCTCTACCTGAAAATCTTTCCAGAAGAAGAAAATAAACTTCGAATAAATTCACAGTTTTCAAGTCATCCACAGACTTTCTTCAGTGAAGTTCTAGGAAAATATGAGAAACTCAAGGAAAATCGAGAAATTCAAGACTTTTTACTAGAAAAGTCTCAGGAAGAGAACAAAAATCTTTTATCGAAAATCGCTGGTGACAAGGAATTTAACTTTAAACTTGAAAAGGAAATTAAGTCGCAGGTTTCAAATGAACTTGCCCTGGCAAAATGTGAAATTGTCAGACAAAAGGAAAAAAAAAGGAATTTTAAGCAGAAGTTAAATGAAACAGTTAACAACTTTCAAGTAAAGTACTTGGAAAATCAAAGTTTATCTGAAGAAATTCAAATGATTCAGTCTCAAGAATCTCGAATTCATGAAGAATTTCAAAATAAAAATCGTGAAATTGAAGAGATTTCCAAAGAAAACGACTTGAAATTCTCCCAGATTCAAGAACTTAAAAGAATGTTAAAAGAAAAAGACCAGGAAATGCAAGAACTACGAATAAGTCTCTCAAAAATCAATAAATTTGAAATAGAGAAAGAAAAAGAGTTCCTAGCCTCGAAGCACTTGATTGAAAACCTACAGAATCAGCTAAGTTCAACAAAAAAGCTTCTTGAAGGCCAGGAGGTAAAAATTCAAGCTTTAGAATACAACCTGAAGCTAAAAGACGCTGAAATCAAAGGAGTTGAAAGTAAACTCGCCCTTCAAGTCAGCATCAACGAGCGGCTTAAAGAATCTTCTCAATCCTCAAAACTAGAAATAATAAAAAAGTACCAAGAAAAACTCGAAGAAAAAGAAAAAATCTTCCAAGAGACCCAAGAGTTAAACGAAAGTCTCGCGAAACGTCTTGAAAACTACTCGAAAACCATTCAAAACTACGAGCAAAAAACTCGTGACTCTGAAAATTCACAGGTTTTAAGAAAAGAAATAAATGATTCCAAGATGATGATGCAAACACTTATCACCCGATTATCCGCTAGGACCGGGGAAAGCTTTTTAGATCCTTTAGGCACACTTAAAGACTGTATTCGAATTATTGACTCTTTAAGCATCATTCTTATCAACAACCTCGACTCTGCTAACACCCAAGTCAAATTAGCAAATGCGGAAAGTTTAAAGATGCAAGAAGATATTCACAAGTACCAACTCACTGTTCAAGAACTTTCATTAAAATCAGCGAGTTTTGAAACTTCTCTTAAATCTGCTGAAACTGACAAGTTTTTCTTAAAGGAAAAATGTAGTACTCGTAAAAATTCCTTGATTTCTGTTGAAGGGCAACTTAAGGATAAGGAAATGATTCATTTGCAAACTTTGCAGAATTTAAAAGAAAAGTTTTCGGTGAAAAAGGAAAAGTTGAAGGAAAGGATTAGAAGTAAAGAAAATGAAATTATTGAGTTGAAGAAAAGAAATGAAGAGGGTGTTAAAAGTGAAACTCTTTTGTTGATTCAAGAAAGAGAAAAAAATTTGAAAGTTGCTTTGGATGAGGCTTGTTTTAAGGTTAATGGTTTGAATGAGGAATTGTTAAAGGCTAGGAAAATTAAGGAGGATGATGAGAAATTGATTTATAAGCAGAATAAGTCGATTATTAAATTAGAAGCAATTAGGGATGAACTGATGAAAAGTGAAGCTAATTTGAAAATGGAAAAAGATATGGTTTTGAAGGAAAGTAATGAAAAAATCAGAGGATTGCAGGAAAGTTTGAACTTGGTGCAGCTTAAAAAACAGGAAGAGGATGAAGATAGTTTAAAGGAAGATAGTGATGAGTATGGCGAAGAACATGTTTCGAAGTTGTTTAAACAGATACAGGAAAAAGAAGCTATCATCAAAAAAGCTAATAAAAGGATCATGGAACTTCAATGGGCTCATCGTGATGTTATTGATCAGTGCAAAGAAAATGAAGAAAAATACTTGGCGCAATTAGAAATTCAGGAAAAAATGACTGAAGAGAATGATAGGCTTAATACTGTAATAAACTCCCTAAACGAAAAAATCACAGATCACCAAAAAACCGAAGAAGACCAACGAGAAAAACTAAAACAATTCCGAGAATCCGAATCATCCTTCAAAAAATTAGAAATTCAATACAAAGACACAATCGAGGAGCTAAAAATAAAATGTTTAAACTTCGAAGACGAGTAACAAAAACATAGGATTTCCGGTCTCCAAAGCGAAAACAACGAATACCAACAAATCTTAAAAAACTACGCCGACGAAAACTCAAACCTTGCCGTTACAAACAGGACCCAAGCAGATCAACTAAAGCGACAAAGAGAAGAAATCGAAGACCAAATCCGTGAAAAACAACATTTTTCATCATCAATCTCAAAACTTAAACAAGAACTCATCAGCAAAGAAACCCTTTTCGACGTTGAACGAGAAAACTTCGATAAGTTAAGAGAAGTCCTTGAAAAGGAAAAAAATAATTTAGAACTTCTCGTCAATCGTCTTCAGGGACAACATGAAAATGACGACGAACAAATAAAAATTTTAAATGAAGAAATGAAAAAACTTGGAGAACGTCGAAATAGTTTAAGACAAACTTCTGAATCACTTGAAAAAGTTGAAGGTATTGAAAAGCTTCATGATCAGTTACATGAAAAAACTCAGGATTTACTTGAAGCACAAGAAATGTGCAGTGATTTGCAGAAGGAAATCGATGATCTTCAGAATGACTTTTCAATAAAAGAACTTACTTTAAATGAAAGTATTTTGAAAGCAAGTCAAGAAGTTTTGAGTCTTAAAAACCAGGTAAAGGTTTTAAAGAAAGAGAAGAAAAGACTTGAGGGGTTGATGGAGGATATGAAAAAGTCTCTTGATAGTGTAAAATCGGAAGCTTATGACAGGAACACCCAGATTCAGAAGTTGGAACAAGAGAAAAAATTGATGAATGACTATATGAAAGAAAAACTTAATGGAGAAGAACTTGATAGTCTCTTGAAAGTCAAACAAAAAATCACTGACTTGATTGAAGAAAATAGAGTATTGCAAGAACAACTTACTTCAACCAGGTCGAATTATGAAGAAATCGTGGAAAGTCTTAAACACGAGTTAGGAATGCTTAACAAGTACAAGTCGAGCAGCAATAAGTCTATGTGGACTCATGTAGATCAGCTGAATAGACAAATTGAAGAAAAATCACGAATGTAAGTTTTAGGTAGGGTTATGAACTTAGAATCCCAGCTCTCGAGAAAGAGCAGTAAGGAAGACTAGGTAATTAATTTTATTCTATTATGATTCACAACTTATTCGACCCTTCATTCGAAACCATATACATCGTGATCGGTTCTGACTTGGAGTTCAAAATAATCTGATACTTCTCAGCTTCATTCGAAAACAAGTCAGGATCCGGTACTTCTAAAATACTTCCTAAAGGTGCCCTAATCGCCAAAAGTATTTCATTCTGATTATCAGTAAGACTCGGCAAACTATTAATATCTTCTTGTGTAATAAAAGCAAGATTAGCATATTCCGGTTCTTTAATAAGTTGATTGAGACTATCTTGCAATTTCTGAGTCCATGCATCAATAACTTCTTCTTCATCTTTCAATTCTTTCATTTCACGTTCATAGTTTTTTATCTCTTGTGAATAATCTTCACTTGTTTTCGACCCGATCCATCTGATGCGATTTTTGTGTTTTTTTTCGATAAGGCCGATGCCTTCAAGAACGTTTGTAATGTCGTAAATTCGACGCTTTTGAACTTGCAAGGTTCGCGTCGCATCATTTATTTCGATGCATTTGTTTGGAGCACTTTGGATCAGTGATACAAATTTTTTTGTAAGGACTCCAAGTGAACTGTCTGGATGGTAAATCGAGTACTTCTTTGATGAACCGTGACTTTTGTGCTCTGATGATGGGCTGTAAAGCTCTTCGTCTGTTGTAAAGTCGATGTCGAAGCGCTTTTTTCGAATTCGAGTTAAATTCATTTTATTATTCCCGGGTTGTTTTCAGAAAATGGAAATTTTTTAGGGTTTTTTTTGAAAATTTTGGAATATTGGGATTTTTTAGGGATTTTTTAGGGGGTTGAGAAGGGTTTAGAATTTTTAGAGATTTGGTGAAAGAGTTTTGGGAAATTGAGGTTTTTTTGATATGAAGGTTAAGAATTAATTTAAAATTTGAGAAAATTCAGATTTTTTAGAGTTTTTTGGATAAAGTTTGATTTGTACCACCTATTCTGTAAAATTTCACTTTAAGTGCCTGTTAATAACTTACTGAAGATAAAACCAAAAATAATTAAAATTTGATCTAATTAAAATATCTTATTTCAAACATCTTCAATTAGGTCCTCCACATATTTCAATAAAACATTTTCCACCCAAAAGTTAATCCAAAACTTCCAAACTTCCTAACTTCCTTCCCTAAAATTTTTTATCTAATCAAACATCCTCTGAACCGAGCGATTATTAATCCTTTAAACTAAGAACTCAAATCAGTAGCAGTCACAGTGAAATCAATCATTTTTACCTGCTGATTCACAGGAATATCAATATTTTTTTTTAGATCCTTACTAGAATACCCTTGAACATCGTTCATTTCAGTGGCCTGGATAACAGTTGTATCCAAATTTATCACATCAGGTCTAACAGCGACTCCAGGAACGACTTGGACTCCATCATTGACGCCTCTGACCAAATTTCCACTTCGAGCCAATCTCCTGATTTTTCGAATGAAAAAAAGGAAAAAAACTTCGAAAAGAAGACCTAAAGCCACAAAGATCAAATCAATAAAGATTGTTTTGAGAGTGATTCGCTGAGAAAGGCAGTAGACAAGAATTGAAATGAACTCGAAAGTCCAAATCAAAGAAGAGGAAATTTTGTATATGAAATATTTGTTTGTAGGAGAAAAAATTGATGTTGTTTTTTCGAATTGCAGGTAAAGACTTAAGCTGAAATAAGCTGATGGAATGAAAAGAATTAGGTCTTTTTATAGCTTACTGATTAGGTAGTGGTAGAATAAAATATCTAGGATTCTGTGGAATATGTAAAAAAGACTCAGGGATAACAGAACGAATATTCGGATTGATTCGTAAATGAGCATTAGTTTTAACACTGGCAAAACATTGAGGCTGATTGGAAAGTACCAGAAGGAGCTAAGAATTCTCATATTTATGGTTGCTTTGATGAAATGTTAACAACTACAAATTTTTCAAACTAGTAAAAAAGTTAAGATTTAAATAATTTCCTAAAAACAACTCCAACAATTCAAATAATTCATTTTCTTTATTCTAAACAAAGAATTCGAAATAAAAATTTTTTAAATCCTTTCACTAAATCGCGTAAAACTTATTCAAACCCTCAAAATACCAAACAATAAAAAAAATCCTAAATTCTCTGACTTAAAGCTAAAAAGCCCATACCCACAATCCAAACAACAGTAATTTCAAAAAAATTTAAAAAAATGGACCCAAAACGTGTGGTTTGCTTAGGAGCAGGTTTCGTAGGAGGTCCAACAATGGCAGTCTTCGCTTCAAAGCACCCCGAAATCCAATTCACAGTTCTCGACCTTGACTCGTCAAAAGTCGATAGTTGGAATTCGAGTTCTCTTCCAATATACGAGCCGAACTTACTCGAGATAATCCAAACAACACGAGGCCAAAACCTTCATTTTTCAACAAACATCTCCGAAGAGGTCCTTCAAAGCGACATGATCTTTATTTCAGTTCCGACGCCGACGAAGACTCAAGGTCTTGGTGCAGGAAAAGCTTGTGATTTGAGTTATTTTGAATCGGCAGTTCGAATGATCGCTTCAACATTATCATCATTCAAAGGAACCAAGACAATAGTCGAGAAATCAACAGTCCCAGTCAGAACAGCAGAGCTGGTAAAAGAAATTTTAACTTATAACTGCAAAGAACTAGATTTTTCAGTCATTTCAAATCCAGAGTTCTTAGCTGAAGGGACCGCAGTGAATGACCTGCTCTTTCCCAGCAGGGTGTTAATCGGCGGCGAGTCACAAGCAGCAGTGCAGTCTTTAGCAAGTCTTTACGCAAAGTGGGTCCCTTTAGACAAAATCATCACCACAAGTCTCTGGTCTTCAGAACTTTCAAAGCTCTGTTCAAATGCGATGCTGGCTCAACGTGTGAGCAGCATAAACAGCATCAGCGCGATTTGTGAAAAAGTAGGAGCTGATGTTGATGAAGTCTCTAAAGTCCTTTCAAAAGATGATAGAATCGGGGCAAAATTCTTGCAAACTAGCATCGGATTTGGAGGGTCTTGCTTTAAAAAAGATGTTTTTTGTCTTGTTTATATTTGTGAGACTTTTGGACTTTTTGAAGTTGCGGAGTATTGGAAACAGGTTATTGTTATGAACCAGTTTCAAAGGAATAGGTTTTCAAGGATTATCACTAGAATGGTCGTCAGTTTAAGAGATAAAATGTTTGCGGTTTTTGGATTTGCGTATAAGAAAAATACGAGTGATACTCGAGATAGCGCCGCTGCTTATGTTTGTCATTCTTTGATAGTTGAAGGAGCTGTTTTGAATGTTTTTGACCCGAAAGTTGCGAGAGTTCAGATGGTTAATGAAATGAACTCGCAGGGATTTCTTGAGGGAATTGATGCTGAGAAAAAAATGGTCAGCTTTGCAGATCCTTATGAAGCTGTTAAAGGATGTTGTGCTATTGTTGTTTTAACTGAATGGGATTTGTTTAGAGGTCTGGATTTTGAGATTATGTTTAATAGTATGACCAAACCTGCTTTTGTTTTTGATGGAAGGAATTTACTGGATCATAGTAATTTGAAGAAAATTGGGTTTAAAGTTGTGGCTATTGGGAAAAGTGAATTTTGCATGCAGGTTAGTTAATTATGGGTTTTGGAGGATTTTGGATAATTTTAGATTTTGATAGGTTTCAAAGGAAGAATTTCTTTGAGGGTGTCAGTTTGAGTGAATTTTCAAGATTTTATGTTCAAATCATCTTAGGATAAATATTAGTTTCATGTTAATAATGACAAGCCATTCCGTGCAAAGCTCTAACTTATCATGTGAATAATTTCTGAAATTTAGAATTAGTCATTAGTTAATCCTCTCTTGTTTAATAGTAAAATGTTTATATATTTATAAAAGATTTTTTAAATCTTTTATTAAGATTATAAGTCAACAAAAACAAAGACATGAATATTATCTAAATTTAACCATTTGATTATTAATAGGATATCAATTTTTATCTTAAAATAAAAGTGACAAAGGTAAGAATAATTTTCATATTTTATATTCCTGCATTATAACCAGATTAATTTCCCAGGAGTACAAATCAAGATCTTACTTTTAGGTCATGTATGTTAATCAAATGCTTTAAAACCTAATAGACCACCAAGATTTCATTAAACCTTGAGTACCCCTTGAAGATACTGTCATAGCAACATATCAGTGCCTTGACCAATAATAAGCATGTGAGTTAGTCTCTTTTCTTGTTAAAGTCAGTCAATCTTCAAATCTCCTTCA
Organism: Stentor roeselii; assembly: GCA_006503475.1. NCBI lineage: Eukaryota > Ciliophora > Heterotrichea > Heterotrichida > Stentoridae > Stentor > Stentor roeselii. The sequence continues at coordinate 128,352 of RSEH01000113.1, forward strand.
CGTTTTTGTCTTTATTTAAAAAAATCTCATTTGTCAACTTGACTTCAATTTAGTATCTAGTTTTAGTAGTCAAACAAATATTTATCATATATACAAACTTCTAATAGACAAAAATCTAAAATATAAACGAATAATTACTTGTGATGATTCTTTATCTAAAATTTTTCTAAATAGTTCACTTTAGGTATTGTATGACTGCATGATTTAGAATTTCTCTTCAGAATTTCCATTTACACTAATAAAAAGTTCTAAAATTCAAACAAATTTTACATTTTTCCAAATAACTTCTAGAAATATATTAATAAATATGAAAAATTCGCATCAGACTATCTTTCCAATGTCTCTATAATCAATCCTAATCCCAAATTCAATCTATTATATAAATATGTGCGGCCAGAATTCACTCTGCAATGTCCCAGATGGATTTTGCAGCTGTTCAGGGTTTGCGATGCCTCTGTCTTTGAGCCACAGTCTATCAATCCTGGTTTCAATGATCCACAGTAAAAATCAGGTACTTTTCGACCTAACTCACCAAATTAATGAAATTCTTAAAAAAGTCGACATGCTTGAGCAAAATAGAGAAATCGCGAATATGTCAAATTCACAAGAAATTTCTACTCAAAGCTCGATATTAAAAGTGATGCTAAATGAAAAAAGCTATCAACACAAGCTAAAACTTTTAACAGAGCCTCCAAAGATTCTATATAAAGAAAGAAATTTTTCATTCAAGTGTCTTGTCGAAGATGCAGAAGGAAATCGTTTAAAGCTCAAGAAAACTTTAAAGTTTTCGTTAGTTTTATTTACAGTAGACAATCCCCCGACAGAGCTAATTCAAAATACTTCAGGAAATCGGATAATTAGATCGAATTTCGATATAAACGAGGATATTGTAGAGTTTAGGAAGATTTGTATTAACGAGGTGAGTTCTCATTACCGAAACTCAGTGTTTTGTCTCGGAATCAAATGTGAGGACTGCTGTGGCATTGAGCCTTTAGTGATTCCTGATATTATAGTAAAAGCAAGAAAAATCAAATCTCCTTCCACGCTTTAAAATTAGGAAATTTAAAAAAAATTAATCTGATAAAACTCTTAAAACATGATGAAAAAAGCTCTGATCACCATAAATATAAAAAAAAATCATATAAATATTCCAATATTCTTAATCTCTCAACATGATAAATCCTTATCAACCTCCTAAAATATAATAAAATCCAAGTCGAATATTATTATATTTACACATATCTTTCATTTGCTTAAATATGGACCTTATATTATGTGTTTATTAAATCCCTTTTGCCCAGTTCAAGACAACTCATGTAACTGCGCAGCTACCTTAAATCCATCGCTAAACCTATGGACCTTCAACGCGATGCACTCTTTCCTCACATCCAAGACCTCATTACTAAAAGAACTCAGTTCAACCGTATCAGAAATCGACAAGAAACTTGACAGCATTTCAAAAGAATCCCATTCAAAAACTCAAAACATGCAATACGAAATCGCATCTCCTTCAATGATTCTGAAGACAATCAACCCTTCCAAAACCTTTCATTATAAACTTCAGCCAATCCACGATCAGCCCAGTCTAATATATAAAGAAAGAAACTTTTCATTAAAATTTCGAATTATAAACAACGAGGACTTTCCCGTGACTTTAAAAAATCCTGGCGTGTTTCGATTAAGTCTTTTCACTGTCGACAACCCGCCTTGTGACCTCATGAAAAACAATGACAAGAGGAAGATTTTAAGAGGAAATGTTGAAGTTTTAGCGAATCATGAAGTCGAGTTTAGGAAAATTTGCATTAATCAGGTCAGTTCTCATTTCAGGAATGGAGTTTTTTGCTTGGCTGTCGTACCTGACCCTAGTGACTCGATACAGCCATTTATTATACCTGACGTCATTGTTAAGGCTAGGAAAATTCTTGAGGAACCAAGAAAAATACGAAAAACTCATGAGACTGAATCGATTAAATTGCAGTAGATTAATAAGAATTAGAGTTAGGTTGAAGGATATTGAAAAGTTAATGTAAGGTTGTGGAAGGTTTTGGAAGGTTTAATTTTGGTGGAGATTTTGAAAAATTTTCTAGAACAAATTTGGTAAATTGAAAGGTTTTTTTGTTTTTAGGTTTTGGAGATTGGGGTAAGTGGGTTTGGGACTTGAAGTGAGTTTATATTGGTAGTTTGGAAAATTAATTAGGTGGATGGAGAGGAGAATGAAAATGGCTCAAGATGTATTTGGTTACTTTTAAGAAAGATTATAATATTAGAGCTAGAAATTTTATTTATTAACCATATTTTTAGTTTAATAGCAATTCTTATTACTTAAACTCTAATATCTACACATAAAATATACTGGCTACATGAAAGAGCATGACTGACAAACAGAAAACTCCAAAAATACAAAATTATTAAAATCTAAAAAACACTAATTTTTATTCTGTATTCATCGCAGTAAGATTTACATAAACACCATAAAAATATAGTTTAATTTGTCATAAGCTTAAACTCTTAGTCATTTTTGAAAAACAATAGTAATGTCTATATTCATACTTACTTCAGTAATGAATTTAGTTAACACTACTTACTTAAATTTTTATGACTTGAAGGAATATTTATGAAGATTCATTATTGCCTTTTTTGAAAGAAATAATTGAAAAATAACTCGCTAGAACTAACTACTCATTTAATTAGATACTGTTAACACTCAGATTCTCTATCATTTTCATCAAATGATAGCTCAAAATCCTTCCTTATAGCTAATCTCTGCCTAATTCTCTGAAATTTTGAATAAATTCCAATTGAAATCCAAATCTTAATCTTATATTTAACATTTTTGACACAGACAAAATAGTAAGAATGAAAAAAACATTTGTAAATTTTAGTCTATGATCAAAAGAATGTAAAATTTAAATTCGGATTGTCTGAAAACAAAGATAGACCTTAATTATTAATTTTTTTATGTGTTTTGATATTTTATGATATCTCTGAGGAAGTATTTAGATTTTTAAGAAGAATTTCTGAGTTTTTATACTTTAAATCGATTTAATTATTACTTGTTTGAAGTTTAGATAGGATCGGCTTATGTAATGAAAAGATATGATATTCAATCTTCAACAATAAATATTTAGTTCAGATCCTGAAGAGTAATCATTATTTATCTAAGAACTTTGAAACTCACACAAGTTCATTTATTCAGTAATCCTAAACCCATTTTCCATACCACATACAAGGATCCTAATAAAGCACCAACATAAACAAATTCACTTCTCCAACCTTCCCAATCCAAATCTTCAAATCCAAAACCCTGATAATCCTTCAATCAACCCAATCTAAAAATTTACAATAAAACCACCTAACACCCTAAAACCAAAATCTCCAAATAAATCTCCACCAAAACCTCAAACCTTTACCTCTAAACAATCCACCCAAACCAAAACCTTCTCAATTCTCCTCATCCAAACCCCAATAACTAAAAATCGCTAAAACTCCATCATCTTCTTCAAATCCACTAAAATATTATGGAAACCACTCGCAAAACCCTTAAAACAATCAGCATCCAATCCCAAATCGACGACTCAGTGACTCCAATATCAATGGAAATCGTTGACAGTCCAGTGATAAAAAAGCGAAATCTAAACGAATTCCCAACAGAAGAGACTCTAAACGTTCGTTCAATAAACTCTCCAAACACAGCATCATCTCTGATAGAAACCTTTTACGGAAAGTTAAAAGGAGCAGTTTTAAACAATAAATTAAGCGAAACCTTGCGTCACATGCGTTCATCAAGTGAATCAAAAGTGGAAATAATAGAAGAAAAAGACAGCAGTGAAGAAAGAATCGAAATTGAAACACCTATTTACATAAGAGACCCTCATGAACTAGTCACAAGTCCTGAAGTCCCTACTTTGGTCTGGTGTTCTTATTGTAAAGGTGAAAGGAAAACTGACCTGGACTACGTCAACAGCTCGAAAACGTTTTGGGCTGCTGTCGGAATCTTCTTGGCCGGGGGGGTCGCAGGGTGTTGTCTTGCACCTTACTGCACGAATAAGTGTAAAGCGCAAAGATTCACTTGCTCGAGATGTGGCCATGTTTTGTTCAGTGACTAGAAATTTTTAAAGGAATTAATAAGGCTATTAGGAATTTGAGTGATTGATAATTATGGATTTTCTTATTAGAAATCTTTCAAAAAGCTTGAAAAAAGCTCTGGTTACTCCGGCTTCACAGGTTTTTGATATTTTAGAGGATATCAAAACGAAAGTGAGTGATGAGGATAAAGAAAGGTTGAATTGGTGTATTGAACAACTTAAGTCTGGAAGCTTTTCAGCACCTCAGCCTAGGATTCCTGCACTTACTGCTATTCAGATATCGCAGGAAACTGTTGATATTATTGAAGGACATTCACAGCTTCCTTCGCTTCGACTTGCTATGAGTGATGAAAAGTCGTCGAAGGAGTCTTTGGAATATCGAAGTAGATCGGCTTTGAGCTCTGATATTGGAACTGGCTTGAATATTGAGATTGATTTACCTGAAGCTGATTTTGATATTCAAGATTTTGATCTTCCTATTTTTGGACTGGCTGAAAAATATGGGGAAAATATTCTCCTGAGCATTTACGCTTTCAAAGCCTTTTCAAAATGGGACATTTTCACAAGTCTAGGAATGAATATCCAAGTATTTCTCCGATTTGTCTCAGCCGTGGCAGACGGGTACAAACCAAACGCATACCACAACGTTTTACACGCAGCAGACGTGATGCAAGCATGCCACGTATTCCTATCATCATCAGGTCTTTACCAACTATCCGAGATGAACCAGATGCATTCAAGTTCCCTTTTATTAGCAGCTTTAATCCACGACTACAAACATCCAGGTTTAAACAACTCTTACCTGATGTTGACAGGGCACAAAATCGCTTTTCGGTATAACGATCAGTCTATTCTTGAGAACTATCATGTTTCTAAAGCCTTTCAATTGACTCAGAATGAATCACTGAATATTTTTCAGTCGTTATCAAAGGAAGAGTACAGAACTATTAGGAAATTGATGATCAGTGCTGTTTTAGCTACTGATATGAGTAAACATTCTATTCATGTTGGAGAGGTTCAGACCAAGCTGTATAAAAATAAAGATTTGAGAACTGAGAAAGGGTTTATTTTAGAATGCTTTTTACATCTCGCTGATTTGAGTAACCCTTGTCGTAATTTCGAGATTAGCAAGAATTGGGCTGCAAGGGTCAGTGAAGAGTTCTTTTTGCAGGGCGATAAGGAAAGGGAAAATGGAAGTGAAATTTCTCCACTTTGTGATCGGTTTAGTGTCAATATTGCAAAAAGTCAAATTGGGTTTATTAGTGGAGTCATTATTCCGTTTATTACACCTATATGTAGAGAAGTGAAAGGACTTAGATTCTTAATCAATAATTCCAAAGCAAATAGAGAGAAATGGACATCACTTATTGATGAATACCAAGAAAAGATTAATAAAAGGGAATAAATAATAGAAACTATTTCTATTGACTGAGAGTGAAGTGGATAGTAGTAAGTAATTATTTTAAATTTCTTGGTACTCAATATATGAGTGTAATCCATAAAGTGAAAATTCGAAACCGATCTGATTTTCATCCCACTTAGAGCCGAAATATTTAAATTTCTTTAAATTTAAGCTTAACCGAGTCAATTTTTCCCTAAATTGCTTAATACTGCTAATAAAATGGATTTTAATTACGACGACGAAGCGATAAATCCAATTCAAATCACCCAAGGAGTATTTTTCGTGCCATGTCGTATAAACAATTCAACTGCAGAATACGTCCCATGCGTGACTCCCCTAAAAACTACCACTTTTCAATTGAAAATATCAAGCCGACATGTCTGGACATCAGAAGAGGACGAGAATTTAAAGAAAATCGTTGAAAACACTGGCGCTAAAAACTGGTCAAATGTTGCTTATCAATTAAATGCACAAATTTATCAAGGTCTTCCCATTCGGCAAGGAAAACAATGCAGAGAAAGATGGTTCGGAAGTCTTGCTCCTGAGATACAAAAAGAACCTTGGAGTGTTTATGAGGATTTCATTTTGTTTCATCAGCAGAAAAGATTTAGAAATAAATGGACCTTGATTTCTCAATATTTACCTGGAAGAACAGAAATTCAAATGAAAAATCGGTGGAGGAAAATTGAAAAAAGTATGAAAAAACAGATGAGGACTATGAAAAAATTCTTAAGAAAAAGATTTTTTTGACTGTCTAGTCAGTTGTTATCCGATAGATAAAGTACAGAATTTTGATTAGATATTTCATTTTTGGTTTGTTTAGTATTTTATATTAAATCTTAACTGTTTTGAAATTTAAAATCCTTAAATATTAGTGAATTGATTTTGTAAAATCTTCAATTTAAAAGGCTCTAAAGCATATATAACTAAATGATTAAATTGAATAAATATTCTTAAGTAAATATCTTTCGATATATTAAAATCTCACAAACATCATAAAAATACCTTAATCCAACAAATTTATTAATCCTATCAACCTTAATAAACCTAAAAAAATGCCAGAAAATCGAAAATTATTATAATTATTCCCTAGGCCCCAGAAAAATGGATCTGCCAGTCAAAAGAAAATCCAACTCTTCCTCTACCTCCCCATTCAAAAGGTCAAAAAGACTCGAAACCCAATCAAAAAAACTTGAAAGTCTCAGTCCAAACCTATTAAACCTAATCCTCAACTTTTTACCATTCTCCGAAGTAGTCTCAATCATATCAAACTTGAACTCTTCCTTCAAGTACATCGCTTTAAACTCCTGCAAAACAAGGACAAACATGGAATTCGATTTAAATTTAATTTCAGATAAATTTTCAACAAAAAAGTTAAAATTCGAAGAGTTTTTTGAATTAACTTCAAGTAAAAGTTTAGAAGTTTTGAAGATAAAAGTTAATAAATTCTTGAAAAGTTCTGGAAAAAACTTTGGACTTGAAAAAATTTTTAATGCTTTGGTGAATGATAGGTTTAAAACTTTGAAGTGCTTTAAACTTGATTGTAAAAATTTTAGTGTGATTGAAGTTGAGGATATTGCTGGAAAGTTTGATGGGTTGGAATGTTTGGAGATTTCTGCGAATTTGAAGTTTCCGGATATGGTTCGGTTTGTTTGTGAAAGAGTTATTGGCAAGGTTTCATCATTCAAAAGACTAGAACTAAAATACAGTTCATTCACCTCCACAGAAGACATTTCAGATCTTTTAGAAAAAATTTTAAGTACAAGTCTAACAGACTTTTGCTTAAAGTTCACAAATAGTTTTTTATCTCCTATTCAACTGACGAGATTAGAAATTCATAACTTTTTTCTCATAAGTCTGACTCTTCCTCCAGAGTTTGTTTTGACTCACGAGTCCTCCGAGTCAGTTTGCAAGTTTATTTTAAGCTGCAAGACTTTAAAAACCCTTTCAATTTCTTCAACTATTTCCAGATCTTTGCAGAATTTCGTAAAAGTTCTGAGTTTTAATAAAACACTTCAGTCTTTGAAACTTTCAGGTTTTCAAAACGATCGATTTTTGAACTATGAGCTGAATTCTCTGGATTGTATTGAAATCATGAAGGCTCTTAAGTCTAGTTGTATTGAAAACTTGTCGATGTCAATCAACTTCACCACAAATAAATCCTTCTACATCGACATCGATGAAGAAAAAATAATAAACCAAAAACTCAGCAAGTTCATTCAAATCTTCCAAGAAATGATAGAAAAAAATAAGCTCATCAAGAAAATAAGCATCATCTTACGTCAAGTTCCATTTTATGTAGTGAAGCGTTACTGCAAGTCGCTAATCAATCTAGTAAGATCAGGAAAACTTCATTTTTTATTCGGGTACAATTTTTTTGACTTGATTTTCAACAAGTCACGAGTTTTCCAAGTGAAAAAAAGACACGCGACTTTGAGTAACTCTTCAAAAGAATTCAGAACCCTCGCTCATCTCATTAAACTTTCCTCATCATTTTCATTAGGAATTGAAAGAATTGTTGATAAAAAAATCTATAAAATCGATTTTTCATTAGGAGACCTTGCAAGAAAATTCAAGACGGAAAATGAGGTCCTTATCACTAAAACTCGTTCAGAATTTGTGAACTTTATCATTGTTGTCATGCTTTGGAGCTTAAAAAACTCGATTTTGGCTGTTGGGGATAATCGAGAAGTTTTAGAAGAGAAAAATTTTTATAAGATCCTCGGGTTTTTAGATACTTCAAGTAAAATATATTTAATTAAGAAAAATATCTGAGAATTGAAGTTTTAGGATTTTGAATAAGTTTGAGAGATCTTTAGTTAAAGTTTAGATTATGCTTCGCTGATAGTTCAGAGAGATAGAATTATTTGAATATTAGGAAAGGAATTTCGCTTTTATCTTGAATTTGGATATCAGAGGGTCCATGGCTGGAGTAATTTTGATGCCTTGAAGAAATGTGTGAATGGATTTTTGGGAACTTTGATTCAGATGATTTTGTCTCATGCATTGTTTTTAAAGCTGAACCGAAACTGATGAATGATTTGGTTGCAAGAAAATCAATTACTCAGAAGAAAACCTTCTACCATATTAAATAATCATCAAACTACCCTAAAAATAGACTATCAGAAAGAGATAAGTAAGAAAATTGTTGTCTAGTTAGTGAATTCAATAGTTAATAAATATTAGAAATTATATGAGAGAATTTTTTTTTATATTAAACCATATATTAGTCTATTAAAATTTTCCCAGACCTCTGAATGCTATTGTGAAGAATTTAAACATCTTATTCATGAATCACTGCTGGCTAATTAAAAACTGCTAAAGCATTCCTATTTCGTACCTTGCAATTATATACTGAAAAGCCAAGTAAATCATCAAAAACACTCAAAAAATTATAAGTTTTTAGATTTAATAGTATCTCATTTCCGAAGTATGCATGTGATTAAATTTTCTTATTGTTATTTGCATGTTTTTCTCAAAGGTTAAGATTACAACAATCTAAGTAATCTAAAGTCAAGTTTTTTCTACCTGAAAAATAATTTATGTTAAATTTATTCCTGATCTCCGAATTTATAAAATATTTACAATACATGCCATATCTGATAATAAATTCATATTTATCAAAGCATTCACTTCCAATAGTTGATCCTCATTACTAAAATCTAAATCACGTTAATCAATCTTTTCACATTCAAATTTCATCCCATATACTAAAATCTAAATTTAAAACTATTTAAATATTCATCAAATAATTTCTTTTTCATATAAAAGTTAGCTAAACGTTAAAATTCATCCTATATCAGAACCGATAAATCTGTAAACAACTATTTTAATAAACATGCTTAAATATTATAAGATTATAAAATTCCCAAACTAAATAATAACACAGCAGCACTTTCCCTCAGTTTTCGGCTGATCTACCAGTCTAGGATGAGAATCATTATCAATAATTTTCAAGTCTTGGACATGATCCTCAGAACAACGAGCACTTGGACCATCATCATACTTCAAAGATCCTTGATTTTCCAAAAATTTATCTAAAAAGTTTACCTGATCATTAAAAACAATTCCTAAAACAAAGTCATTTGAATCCAAATTACCATAAAACTCTTTGATACTTTTTATCAAGGCATTGAACCTGCCTCCAGCCATCGATCGACTAATGTCCATGTTTAAAACAACAGCAAATCTTTTTTTGCGAATATCGAAATCAGGTTTGTTTTCATTAGAAACTGAGAAAAAAGAATCTTTTTCATCAGTCAAATATTCAAGTTTCCCCAAGCGATGCATTTTTAATCTGAGAGAAATTTTTTTGAATATTTCGTCAAAGTTGACTCGATCTATGCTAAAGACTTCACAAGTGTCCTCGCCGAGATTCTTTAAAAACTTTAAATCAGCTATGGCCTGGCTTTTAGGATCTATTCCTATGAAGATTGTTAGACAATTTTCTCTTGGGATTTGAGACTCCATCAATGAAAATTGATTTGAAAGATCGGATAGTGAAGTTGAGGATGAATTGTCTTTTCCATGGGATATGATCACATGAACAAAGATAAAGTTGCTAGTTAAATCGAGTTCTGATAAAGTGGTTTTGAATTTCAGAATCATTTTTGAACCTAACATTAAGGAATCTCTTAAGGATGAACTTCCATTAGGGTGGATTAGTTTAATGTTTTTTGAGATATTTGAGTCTCTCGCTGATTTAAACCCAATTCTGCCAAGAGTTTGGCTTAAAAAAGCTTCATTCAGATTTTCCATTTTTAAGCAAAAATAAACAAATTTATAAAGTTTGTATAAAATTTATTAATATTTCAAATTAATTTAACTACTTGAAATATTCCATCGTACTTACCAGTCCTTTGAGTTTTACAAAAGTGTAAATACCCTCTATTCAAACTTCCTAAATTCCACCTGAATTTCAATTCCAATCACTAAGAAAAGTCCATAACTAAGGAAAATACTCTAAAACCTTGAAGTTGATTCATAAAGCCTTAAATTTATCTACATTATTTTAAGAATCATAAAGATTATTATTGATTATTAGTGAATTTTTCTTAGTAATTTAATATATTATTTACTTAAATATAAAATGTTTAAGATTTACTTTTTAAAGGTGTAATGTTTGAGTTGACACCATTTCCTGATTTTCCCAATAATCTAACCATATTATAATTTATTTGTAAAATTCAGCATCAAATTCATGAGAAAAATTCAATTATCAAATATTTTTTATATTCTCATCAACCATAATTCCAAAAAAAAATACAAATACTATTTACTTCTAAGGCATATTATTACATTTCCTACAAAAATGAAAAATTGCACTTTCGCCTCTAAGACTAAAATTTTACCTTTAAAATCCCAAATAACTAAATCAAACTAGCATAAGCTTGAATCAAATAAAACCATCAAGAATCCAACACTAAAAACATCCTATAAACCAAAAATTTCACTTTCCTAAAAATAAAAAAAATTTCTTCATAAAATTTGTAAGTCAACAACTTTGATAAGAATCCCAAAAGTCTAATCTTTCTCCAAAATTTCTGAACTTCAAACGCAATCTTCATTAATAAATTCTATTAATTTTCGATTTTCTATAAATTTCTATAAAACTGGATAACAAAGTAGCAGCACTTACTCGAATCCTAATGAGCAGCAGCTTCGAATCAATAAAAACCTAACAATAATGAGCAGACTTTCACATGTCCATCCAAACGGTCAGACAGCTCTGCGAGATTCAACATTGCTAGGAATCCAATTAATTCTAAGTCTAAACCAACAACTCTCAGAAATCGATTTATCCGAGGCTTTTTCCTTTGTGCACATCGTGATAACAGATGGAATCGACAACTCCTCTCGGACTTCATTAGATTAACTAGGTTCAATGTTCAATTTAGTAGGAATGTTGATACCTAAAGAAGTTGTCTCACAGTTTTTATCGGTGTTGATTTGAGTGTCGATGCAGCAAGAGATCTTTCTTCACTTTCAGAACTTGGACTAGATACCTGCCAGTTTTATAATGTTCACAATGTTGAACTTAATAGTATTTTTCAAAGGATGCCTATGAGTATTGGGGTTCGAAGACAGACAAATATTGGATTGTTTCAGGCTGGAGCTGTTACTGGAATGGCTGTTCGTCAGCAGAATATTCCTTTTTTGATGTTAAGAGGGAAAATTATGCAGTTGTACTTAATTTAGACATCAGTGGATCGATGAATGGCCAAAGGTTTCATGTTTTGAAGAATAGTGTTCAGAGCTTTTTGAAGAATCTTGAACCGAATGATATTGTGACTTGCATGGTTTTCAATGGAACGGTTCAGATGCTTAATAATTACCGATGCTAGGTAAATTTTCGATTTAGTGATAGTTTAATCAAATTTAAAAAAAGTCTTTTTATAAATATATTTAAATGCATAGAAAGATTGATTGAAATTTATGTTGTAATGTTTGATTTTCAACAATAGTGATGGTATAAATATTGAAATTAATAGTAAGAATTCATGAAATAGCAGAAATATTGTAGTAAATGTTAAGTATGAATTTATAATTTCTGAAGGTTTTAATAGAATATCAAAGTTTTTGCTATTAATCCTTTGAATTCGAGTCTTAAATCAATTTAATAAAGAAATTTAATATGAATAAATTTAATTGTTTAATACATAACTGAACAAAGATAATATAACTTGCAAAAAACTTAGCCAGAGTGCTTTCTTCATTACAAGAAATATAATTTCAGATATTCAATCATTTTTGAAAACACCTAAAATTATAATAATAATTTTTCAAGACTCACCTACTTTACTAAAATAACACGCTAAATAACGAATATTCTACATAATTATAAAAATGGAATCTAATCTCAAAGCAGCCTTACTAAGTCAACTTCTAATAAAATTCGGCTTCGAGGCGATAAAAAATACATCAATAATGAAGAGACTATCATACGTCCGTCCAGATGGCGAAACCGCTTTACGAGATGCTACTTTAACAGGGATCCAGCTAATGATAAACCTAAACAAATCCTTACTGCAACTCGAACTATCTCAAGCCTTTTCCTTCGTCCACATCGTAATAACAGATGGAGTCGATACAGTATCCAAGACCCCACTCGACAAACTTGCCCTGATGTTCGGTTTAATAGGAAGAGGAATTCCAAAAGACCGTTGTTTGACAGTATTCATTGGAATCGACTTAACTGCTGAAGCAGCAGTTCAACTTGCTTTACTTTCAGCTCTTGGTGGAGACACCTGCCAATTGTACAACGTTCATAATGTTGAACTTAATGAAATCTTTCAAAGAATTAAAGCAACTATTGGAATTCGAAGACAGACTAGTATTGGAATGTTTCAATCTGAGGGTATGGCTGGAATGGCTTTTCAGCAGCAGAGTATTCCTGTTATGATGCTTCAAAAGAAAAACTTTGCAGTTGTGCTTAATTTAGATATCAGTGGATCTATGAATGGCCAGAGGTTTAACTCTTTGAAGAATAGTGTTCAGAGGTTTTTGAATAATCTTGAACAGACAGATGTTGTGACTTGCCTTGTTTTTAATGAAAAAGTTCAGATGCTTAATAATTATCAGCCTAGGCAGACTGAACCTCCGAATATCGAGTGTAAGGTCTATTAATATTAATTTATTTAGATTTGGGTAAATAATTACTCTTGTTATCTGTTCTGTACTAAGTAGTATAAAACATTAAAAAACCTTGTAATCTTTTTATTCATTTTTATAAAATTATTCTAATAAAATAGTCTATAAAATAAACTTAAATATGTATTCCAAATAAACCCTCAAAGAAATCCTAAAACCTAAAAAACTCGAATTTCCATAAATCCCTAAAAATCCCAAGCAAAAAAAACATAATAAAATAATATCCTTAAATTCTCAAAAAATTCTCAAAATCTCTCATTTCTCAAATTCCTAAAAAAGCCTCCAAGATTCCATCCCGACAAGAAATTTCCGACTTTTTCCCCTCTGAAAAAAAAATCCAATTTTTTTTCAGATTTTCTTCAACATAAGAAATCTTTCCATTGAATATTCTACATTCCATCAATAAAAAATGGATAATGTTAAAGCAGCACTAATCGGGCGTCTGATGGCCCAGCTAGGATTCGAGACAATTCGAAACTCGACTCTATTAAACCGTCTATCATCAGTTCGCCCTGAAGGAGAGACGGCCTTGCGAGATGCGACACTTGCAGGTATCCGAGTGATATTGAAACTAAACGAAACCTTATCAGAACTAGGTGCATCAGAAGCCTTTAGCTTCGTTCACATCGTGATAACCGACGGGGTGGACACAGTGTCGAACACTTCTCTCGAAGAGCTTTCAATGATGTTCGCGCTGATCGGACGAGGCATTCCGAAAGAAAGATGTTTGACTGTTTTCATCGGGGTTGAACTGAGTCCAGAAGCCGCCATGCAGCTTGCATTACTTTCGGCTCTTGGAGGAAACACCTGCCAATTATACAATGTTAATAAAGTTCAATTAGGAGAGATCTTTGAAAGGATCTCTGCAAGTATCGGAGTTAGAAGACAGGTCAACATCGGAATGATTCAAGCTGGAGGCGTCAATGCCATGGCTGTTCAGCAGCGCAATGTTCCTGTCATGACTATTCGAAGAAGGAACTTCGCTGTTTTGCTCAATCTTGATATTAGTGGGTCTATGGGCGGACAACGATTTAATGCTTTGAGAGGAAGTGTCCAGAACTTTTTAAGGAATCTGGACGGAAATGATGTTGCGTCTTGCTTGGTGTTTAATGATAGGGTACAGCTGATTAATAACTATCAGCCAAAACAGGTTAATATGGTGCAAGGAACTCAAGTTACATGCGTGCATCAATAGTAAAATTTAGTAATCTTTCTATTCTTTTGATCTGGGTTTTTTTTTGAGGATTTTAGGATTTTTGAAATTTTTTGAACTTTGGAGATAATCAAGGATTGGAAATTGAAATCATCTGAGTAGTGATTGAGGATAAGGATTTTTTAGTTTGTATTTGAATCTTTCAAATAGTGTTTGAAGGGTTTTTGATGTGAAAGTTGTGAATCTTCATGTTTACTTCAGGGATTTAGTATTGAAGTGGTTTTGGATAAGTTGAGACTGGTCTTGATAAAGAGATTCACTTTTGATGAACATCTATAGATCTTAAAACTTGCCTTTACAATAAGATCCTTTTCTTATAAATTTTACTAACATTTTAGGTTTAGAGTAATAGAAAGATAGAGAATATTCAGGATGCTAGATTTAAAGAACCATGGCAAGGATTAATATGAAAACTCTCTCAAGTTCATAGGTGACTTTTTGTCATGAGAAATAGGAAATCGCTTTACCATAAGTTTATATATAATATAAAATGGATTAGCTAAGGAAAGTTTTAAAGGTTTTAGGTATGGTAGAAAGGTAAATAATTATGCGATATTGCTTTGCATTTCAAGAGGAAATTTATAGATTTGAGTCTAAGGATCAATAAGAGACTGACGATTTTTACGAAGTAGCATCAGTGGATTTTTTGGTGTTTGGAATGAAATATTTTTTTGAAGGATATTGATATTTTTGCAAGATTTATGATGAAAAGCCCGAAATATATTAAGAACTTTCCTCCGGAAGTTTACCAGGATATGATTATTCGATTTGAGGGAAATCTTTCTGAATTTGCTTCAAAAATCAAAATTTAAATACCCCTGATGTTCAGTTAATTCATATAACCAAGTTTGAGAAAGGTAAAGAGCCTGTCCCATCATGCAGATTTCATATTATTGGATAGTTTTGGCTAAGGACAAAGATGTAGCTGAAAAGCTTGCTAAAGAATTGGTAGAAATTATACTTGAAGCAATTTATAAGAAACTTGAGGAAATAGATAAGAAAATTGAAGCAATAGATAATAAATTTGAAAAAAAAATTACTATAAGATAAAAATTTCGAATACTTAAAAAGAAAAAACTTCTGTAAATGAAGAAAATATAAAATTCATTAAACAAGTACTTAAAAGAATTGAATATATCAAAAATGCAAGTTCCTAAGAAACTAAGATCATTATTAATGCATTTCTAGATTCAGAACAAATTACATTAGCTTCTTTATTCAAAAAATTAGAGAATAGATTCACCCAGCAACCTAATTAATAAAATCATTCTATACTAGATTATATAAAATACATAATATTAACTTAGGCTATTATTAATTATTTAAACCGTCATATATTATATTCAAATTCTCATGATAGAAAATTGGCACTCTGTTAAATTTCTGAGTTTAAGAAATGAAATTTAACAATCTCAACTTTTTAAGGTTTTTTGACCTTCTTAACAGATATTATACTGAAAAACAATATTTATACAAAGAATCTTAGTTAGTAGTTAATTTCTAAATTAAAGGTGCATAAACTTTAAAATCTTTATTGAAATTACATGCTTGGTGATTATAAAGAAGAAATATTTTCCATCATTTGAAAAAGTAACTCTTCATAATCCTCTAATATCTGATTCTAAACAGTCATTAATTTCTTTTAAATTCTTAATTCTTGAACAATTGATTTATTGCTACTTCTATCAAATTTATCTAGCTTTCACAAATATATTGGAAAAATTCCAAAAAGTACTTTCACTTAAATTCCAGCAATTGATATTCACAGATTTAATAAATTCATTCAATTTTCCTCACAAAATAAATTACTTTTGAAAACTAAATGTGTTGGTTTACTTTTGAATGAACTATAAAATTTATTGGAGTTCGAAATAAGGCTGTAAACCTTATCATATCAATAAAAAATCAGTTTAAGTTAGCTGATAAAATATTGACATAGTGCTTTCTATTTTTTTATTACTAAATTGGATGAAAGGTAGAAATATATTTAACTATATCATCAATTGTATTAGTTTTTTTAATAGGTTATACAGTTTATTAATTCGATCGAAATTTATCAGGAGTGATAAATATTAAAAACACCATAATCTAGCATTTCTATGATTAGATCATAGAGAAATTTATTTGAGTTTCAATCAGTGGCATATTGATGTTACTTCTAATGAATGAGCTTAAAAGTTTCAAAATTGAAATTGCTTCAAACTTGGATGAATCTTTCGGTATGGCCAGTCAATGATGTTTAATTTTTCTCGAATACACTACAGCAGCATAATTCTTTGTATTTTTTTCAATTAAAGTATATTTGTCCATAAATTTCGAATATAGCCTTGACCTATTCTACAGACTTAAGAATAATATTTTTCGGTAAATTTTTAAAGATAATAAAAGAATTTATGATATTTCGATAAATGAAATAATACATCAGATTATGATATATCCGTCATTCGAACCACTCAATTATTTTTTATTTATTAAGAGAAAAAAAAAAATTATTGGTAAAAATTACTGTTGAAAGTGAATTTATTGTACTGATTTCTGAAAAATTTTTTAGAAAAGGTAGTTTAAGCATTTCAATAATTATTCTGAGTCAAGATCAGAAAAAAAAATAATTTTAAAAAATATATCAATCGAAAGAAGAGGTTCCTATGATTTTCTGTTATTATTGATAGTAAATATAATTTTGATATTTTAAATCAGATCGAAATACCAAGTTTAATTCAAATTATTTTGTAGTGCAGGATTTTTTTTCTTCTTTACTTAAATAAATTTTGCAAATTCATTTCATTCTTGCATAGGTAAGAATTTAGTTGGCCGATAATTGCTTCAATATTATACTTCATGTTGGTTAAGTTCATATAAAGAAACATAAGTTGACCGAAGAACCTTGTATATCGCAGAAGGCAACAAAGCATAAAAAAAGAAATTTAGGAAAGATGAATTCTGAATAAATAAAGAATAGTTTTACTAATAGTTTGAAATAGTATGAGTATTATGTGATTTCGAAAAACATTAATACAACAATATCAAGAAGTTATCTATGCTCT